>CM066036.1:121652122-121761146 GCA_033557465.1 Ichthyophis bannanicus
TGTCCATTCTGCTTTGTCGTCTTGGCCTGGTGTTTTAAGATTGATTAAGTCCATCAGGCTGCTGGATATATGCATATATGTTGTGCTTGATTTTGACAAGGTGTGAGCCAGTTGATTGTAGTGTACCTGGATTTTCAGATAAGGCCTTTGACAAGGTCCCTTATGAGAGGACTCTTGACCAAATTAAAAAGCCATGGGACTTGGAGGGCAGTGAACTAATGTGTATTAGGAACTGCTTAAATAGTAGTAACGCGAGAGTAGTAGGGCTAAATGCCCAATTTTCTCAAATGGAGAAGAAAGATGAAGGAAGATGAATAGAGGAGGGGGTTACCGCAACGGGAACTGTGCTGGGCCCGCTGCTTTTTTAAACATATTCATAAGATGACCTGGAAATGGGAAGATAATGAGTTGAAGGGTGACCAAATTTGCAGATGACACATCACAAATTATTCAAAATTGTGTAACACTAGACCCCGCCAAAAGGAATTTTACCTCGAAACCTCAAAGTGCGTCAATTGACCATTAGCATGATGACTGCTTTATAACCCTGAAATGCATATGTGAATTAATGTGAAGTTACTTATTTGTTAAATACGTGCACTATGTGACCGTCATTCCCTGATGTCATTGTGTATTTATTCTTTGTAATGGTCGGAAGGGAGTAAAACGTAAACCAGTGATTGAGATGCACCACCTAGTGGGAACATGAAATTTTATACCTAGAATCCACAACAGTACGCCAATTGACGCAGTCCAAGACAATTGAGTGTGTCAACTGACGTTTTACTTGGTGGGCCTCCAGGTCTAAATTCATATTTCCCTCTGCGTAGGTGGGCTGCATCCTGTCATTAATTTTCAATGCACATATTTTGAACATCTTGACCTTAGCTAACAAAAGTCATTGGAACATGGACTGACATCGGTTCTAGCCAGTGGCGCTGGTATACAACTTCAAAGATGCATTTGTGTTAATTGACGCAACTTTGGGGCTTCTAGTGTTACAATACAAGAGAATTGTGAAAAATTGCAAAACACGATGCCCTTGATAAATTCGAAGACTGGATGTTCCAATGGCAGATCAAATTTAATGTGAACAAGTGCAAAGTTATGCACCTAGGAAAAGAACAACCCAAACTAACGGTTACACGATGCAAAGTTCCACATTAGGAACTATCACCCAGGAACAAGATTTTAGGTGTCATCATAGGGATATGTTGACACTCTCCACCCAAATGTGCAGCAGCAGTCAAGGAAAACAAATAGAATGCTAGGAATCATAAGGAGAAGGAAAGGAGGCGGGAAGAATAAAACGGAGGAATATTTATTGAATGGGCCTCTATATTGCTCCTTGGTAGCGATTGTACCTTGAATATTATGTGTAGTGCCACTCTGGAATTCGGTTACTGGAGGATGTAGTAAAAGACTGTATAGTATAGCTGGGTTTAATAAAGGTTTAGACAAGTTCCTGGAGGAAAGAGTCCATAAACATTATTATTAAAGAGGACCCAGGAAATCCATGGCTTGCCCTGGGACAGAGCATATTATAGAACCTATGTGCCCTTTTGTGGAACCTGCCTGGTACTTGTGACCTGGATTAGACCACTGTTGGGACTCAGGCATACTGGGTTTGCAAATGGACTCAAAAACATGGGTCTAACCCAGTATGGCATTCGTTATTCGTTTCTTAGTGATATTGCCGCAAGGGCGTGTCTGGTAATGTTTGCCTCTTTGCAGATGATACAAAAATCTGCAATCGAGCTAGACTCCCAGGAATGTTTTCTAGAGGAGTAGATTAACATTGAGAAGGGATATAGCTAAGCTTGAAAAATGGTGAGAAGAATTTGACAGCTGAGATTTAATGCTAAAAAAATGTTTGGGTCATCCATTTTTGGGCGCAAAAATCCAAGGGTAGCGGTATACGTGTAGGGGCTGAAGTAATGCAGTCCATAAAAGAAGAGTAGGACTGGGGCGGTGATTGTTTTGTTTGTTTCTGATGATCTTAGTGACTAAACATGTAGAAAAGGTGATGGCAAAAACCAGAAGGATGCTTGGAGGCATAGGGAGAGAACTGGCCAGCAGAAAAAAGGAGGTGATAGTGCCTTTCTATAAGTCTCTGGTACAACCTTATTTGAAGTATTGGTGCAATTCTGGAGACTGAATCTTCAAAAAGATATAAACCGGATGGAGTCGGTGCAGAGGGTGGCCACTAAAATGTTTAGTGGTCTTCATTTTAGAACTAAGAGGACAGGCTTAAAGATCTTAAACCCTGGAGTTACCGAGATTTTTTGCACACACTGAATACCGTTGGGTCATAACTGACCCCACGACAAATTTTAATTGTTAACCATGACAATTTTAAACTAAACAGAGAAAATATTATTCCGAATTTAATTATTTATTATATGAAGGTTAAATGTTTTGAAATTTAATGCTTTATCATAAAATTTACATGAAGAAGAGTTGCCATGAAAGCAGTTTTTGCATGCCACTTGATGAACACAGTAAAGTACTACAGTCATTTGCATGAGACACAGACAATTTCTGAATGTTCTTTGCAAACATTGCGCTTGCAGGAGGTGCAAACTATGTTGCTTTTCTTGTCTTTTTCTCTGGAACAGCAGTGACACCTTGCCCTTTTCTTTGGGATCCCGACATTGCAAACAGCATCAGGTCCTTCTTCAATGCTGGAAGAAGTCTCGCTGCAATTACTCTGAAGCAGCTGCTTTCCTAACTTCCAAGAGGAATAGATGACGTCTGTGCTTTGATTTGGACTGCCATTCTGGATTTAGTGACAGCCAAACAATGAAGGCGTTCAAAGCACTGATGTCCATCATGTTGTAGAAGATTGTCACTGGCCAGTGTCTGGGCATTCGTTTTGTGGTATACGTGCGCAACATTTGATCTGCCGTATCTACTCCACCTTTACTAGAATGTAATAGTCCAAGATCATGCGTTGTTTTTTTGTCTGGATGTGTGTTATCTACTTCTTCTTGATCATGCAACTGCTCAGAAGAACAACCACTTTTCCTTTCTTCGGGCAATAGGAACCAGAGTGGCGTCATCGCTAAAAGGCAAACAGTGAAGTGAATACCTCTCGGCCCTTTGCTGTTACAAATTCTGGAGGTAATTCTTTTCTGTTCTTCGAATCATCCCCAAAAGTGTCCATTTGTTTTTCTACCAATTTCCGTGACAGGGATAAACTGCAGAAGAAATTGTCAACAGTAACATTTCTGCCAGATTGCTTCAATCCTTCAGTGAGTTGCAGCACAACCCTTTCACCCCGATTCTGTTCTCTGTTTTTGTCAGAGTTCCCTTCCTGTATATACTTGAAGACGCAGAACATATGATGTTGCACTGTCACACAACATCCCTAGCTTTATGCCATATTTCCCAGGTTTGCTGGGAATATATTGTCTGAACGGAACATGGCCACAAAATGTAAGCAGTTGCTCATCCACGGTAACATTTTCACCAGGAACAAAGGTGTCACTTAGAGTTGCTTCCCAGGTATCAAAAACGTGTCTTGATTAGAGCAAGCTTATCCATGCCTCTTTGTTCATGTCTGTTTGGTTTGCATCATCACATCTGAGAGCACAAAGAAATTTGCTGAAAATGGTTACTGGCCTTATTTTTGCCGTAAACAGAAACTACCATCTTCAAGGTTCCACAACTGAACTATGGATTCATTTCATGACTTGTACCCGCCTGAGAGAATCAGAAATCCAAGAAAACTTTGAAATTCTCCGTCTGTCAAATCTTTCCAGGTGTCATCATAAATGTGTCTTCCTTGTTTGCTCGTCCACATCATGATTTCATTCAATAAGTTCTTCCTCATGAACAAGTGGAATGCTGCGAGAGGGCCATCAACATTTTGTACAGCATACCTTGTAGGAGCGTGTATGGGCATGACATTAGCTCTGTTTTATCTTCCAGCAGCTTGCTTTATATGTTTCCTGTTCCATGATGTGGCATCCTTAGATACATAGGCTTCAATGGCAACCTTTGTGCTTATAGTTGAATGACCTCTTAGCTCCTCTATGACCACAACTAAGATTCCTCACAGATGATACTGACACCGAGGACTCCTGCCTTCTTCCCCGTCCAGCACAGCCTTGACCTTTGCCTCGACCTGTAACTTGACTCTTTGCTGCAGGTGATGTTACCAGCTCAACATCAGTCTCACATTCACTTGGCGACCACCTGTGGGCGCCATCTGAATCAGGACGGTCATAGATCCGATTTATCGCCCAAATTTGGCTGATATGCTTCTGCGCTTGTTGAATATGCTACATCATCAGACGACTCAGAGCCGTCACTGTCAGCATCTCGTTGCAATATTTCTCTTACTTGGGTAGCTGAATACTTTGTTTGACATCATAAACAATAACCTAAAATTAAATAAAGATATAGTTGGAATAAAACGCAAAGCATTTTTACTATAGGTGTACAATAATCATGATGAACGAGCTGAAAGCCTTTAGATTTCATCGGAAATAATGAGAGAACGTATGATATCAATTACAGAAAATGTGTAATTTTCATAAAATAAGAGTACAAAAAATAAATGATACATAATTGATAAATAACTTCTGTCAGATCAAAAAATTCACAAAAAACTGCAAATTGTATCACGATCTAAACCGGACGTTAAGCAACTGGGGTCAAAAAATGACCCCGCTAGTACTACTGTGTGCTGCAATTACATCACTTCTGTCACCCTAGCGGATGAATATTATTCCTCTCATGGCGCAATCTAAAGAGAATATTGACATGTGAAAAGTCATAAAAAGATTGCATTCCTGGAACAACTAGTTCCGAGATACGTGTTGTGAAACTGCAATGGGGTCACTTTTGACCCCATCGGTACTCCCAGGGTTAATATGGATAAGTTAGAGGAGATATGAGAGAGACGTTTAAATACTACTATGGCATAACTGCACAAGAGAAGAGCTGTTTGCAAGTCAAAGCAAATTCTGCTACAAAGGATCATAGGATGATGGTGAAAGGGGATAGACTCAGGAGTAATATGTAGAAATATTTCTCTGTGGAAAGAGTGGTAGATGCATGGAATAGTCTCCCAATGGAAGTAGTAGGACAGTATCTGAAGAGCAGAAAATCACCTGGACTGGATGGTATACTCCAAGGGTTGTTGAAAGAACTGAAATATAAGATTGCAGACCTACTATTAGTAATCTTTGAACTATTATTAAAATTATCTGTAGTACCTGAAGATTGGAGAATGGCCAATGTAACGCCAATTTTTAGAAAAGTTTCCAGGGTGATTCAGAAAACTACAGACCGGTGAGCCTGACGTAAGTACCGGGAAAAATGGTTAGAAACCATTATAAAGAACAAAATTACTGAATGTGTAGACCGGACATGGCTGAATGGGAGACAGCCAACATAGCTTTAGCCAGGAAGGTCTTGTCTTACTAATCTGTTTGTTTTTTGAAGGTGTGAATAAACAGGTATACAAGGTGAGTCGGTTTGATATAGTGTATCTGGATTTTCAGAAAGCCTTTGACAAGTTTTTCGTGAGAGACTCCTGTGGATCAGGAACTGGTTAAAAGATAAGAAAGAAGAGGATAGGGCTAAATGGCCAATTTTCCCCAAAGGAGACAGGTGGAGTACTCCAGGGATCTGTTCTGGGTCCGCTGCTTTTTAACATATTCATGAATGACCTGGAAATGGGAATAACAAGTGAGAGAATCAAATTTGCAGATGACACAAAATTATTCAAAGTTGTTAAAATCCAAGAGGATTGTGAAAAACTGCAAGAGGACTTGATAAATTGGAAGACTGGATATTCAAATGACAGATGAAATTTAATGTGGACAAATGCATAGTTATGCACTTAGGAAAGAACAACCTAAACCATGGTTACATGATTCAAAGTTCCATATTAGGAACCACTACCCATGAAAAAGATTTAGGTGTCATGGATAGCACGTTGAAACTGTCTGCCCAATTTGCAGTGGCAGCCAAGAGAGCAAATAGAATGCTAGGAATCATAAGGAAAGGAATGGAGAATAAACAAAGGATATTATTATGCCTCTGTATCGTTCCATGGTGCAACCGCACCTTGAATCTTGTGCGCACGTCTGGTCGCCGTTTCTTAAAAAGGATATAGCGTTATTAGAAAAGGCACAGAGAAGAGTCACCAAAATGGTAAAGGGGATGAAAGGATACCCCTATGAGGAGATGCTTAAAAGGTTATGGTTCTTTAACCTGGAAAAGAGACAGCTGAGGGGAGATATGATAGAGGTCTATAAATTAATGAATCGAGTTGAATGGGTAACTGTAGTTTGATTGTCTGTTTATGCCATCAAAATGTATAAGCACTAGGGAACATGCAATGAATCTACAGTGTAACCTATTTAAGATTATACGATTATTTTTTCACTCAATGCGTAATCAAACTCTGGAATTCGTTACTGGAGGATGTAGTAAAGCTGTTAGTGTAGCTGGGTTTAAAAAAAGATTTGGACAAGTTTCCTGGAGGAAAGGTCCATACACCATTATTAAAGGGGACCCACTGCTTGCCACAATACAAGCTTTGGGGAAACTTCTAGGTACTTGTGACCCTAGATTGGCCACTTTTGGAACAGGATACTAGGCTTGATGGACTTTGGCCTGATTCAGTATGGCATATCTTATGTTCTAACATGTTACATCTTAGGAACTCCAGAAGGAAGGTTTCTTTGGCATGATGCAAGTACTAACGCCAAGCATTAGCGGTAAATTTAAGAGACTGAGATCATACGGCACATACCCTGGCTTAAAAATAAGGTTCATGACTCATGGCATGCACAAAACTAACTAATTTGGAGAAACTGCCCCAGATTTATTTAACATTTCTTATATAACCGCCTTTCATGATATCAAGGCGGCTTACACTGCACCTTGCATATACACATATATTCGCTATCAGTCACTATGCACATTGTGCCCACCCACTACTTAAAGACAATTTGCTACAGCCACCTCAGCAGTTTCCCACACAGACATGCCAGAGACTGTGAGTGGAGGAACACGCCATTCTTTTAAATTAGCATCTGGCTTCTCTGCTCTAGTCTCTAACGGACAGCTGATTGCAGATAACTAGTGAAAGCTGCTTTCATAATGTTTTCTCAATTGTTGTTTCTCAGATAGCCTTTGTATCTCTGTTACAGTTGAAGAGCTGAATCAAATTGTTATATAAGATATTGCAACGTTTAATGATTACTGGCAGTGCATTTTTTTACTCAATGTTTTGTCCTTTGCATTCATTCGGCCCAGCTTTAGTATTTGTTTTTTATTTATAAATTCTTTTATGCCGCCTCTTCCAGACATCAAGGTGGTTTAACAATTAACCAACTGGATACATTAAAACTTAAAACTTAAAATAATATATTTCAATGAAGGATTTGTGGCGTATATACAGACAGCATATATTACAATATGTACAGATAACGTACAATACAATCAACATCTTTACAAGGGATTTATGCATTCATAGATGTTACATGCGTAGCTCAGGAAGAGAAAATCCTTTTATAGTGAATGGATATGGAAAGGGTGGTTCAAGATAGTATTCACAGTTAGGTTGGGTATATTTTGTTTTGATCAGATAAATTGCCAAAAATGTTCAGTGAACAAGTATGTTTTGATTTCCTTGTGGAAAATTTGAAGATCCTTGATCACTCATAGATTATCTGGAAGAGCATTCCAGAGTATCGGAGCAAAATAAGAAAATGCTTTGTTACTCGTTGATCGGTTTGTATGGCGATAATCATAGGAACTGCTATGGTGGTGTTAGTAGTTAGTGCATCCTCTTTGCCCCATTATATCTTACTTCACTGATAAACACTCCATCTAATGAGAGAACACCAAGTCCCTCAGGAGCTTAAATATGACCATTAATGTTTTGTATTTAACATGGCTTAGAATAGGTAACCAATGTAGGTTATAAAGTATTGGGGTTAATGTGATCTCTGCTATGTGTTTTTTATTGATAATACGGGCAGTACATTTTGGGCTAACTAGAGATTGAGTGTCTGTTTTGGGAGATCCTGTAGAATACTATGGGCCCGATTCTGTCCCACGAATAGCGGGCTGCTGGACATCCAAGCGGGACTTCCATTCCCGCTATTCATGCACTCCCTGCCGGCATCTGACCTCCTCGCCTGTTGTACGGGGAGTTGGGACAGGGAAGGGGCGGATTGTGGGCAGAGTTGCGGGGGGGGCGGCCACCGGCCTTGGAAGTATATGGCCGATTCTAATGTCTGCCCTGTACGTCCACGGCTGGCGACTAGTGCAGGGAAGTTATCCCAACTCCGAGGTGGAATAACTTCCCTGGATGTTTTTTATCGGCAGGCCCAGGGCACGGATGGGGCAAGGAGGCCGAGAGACATTCCTCTCAGACCGACCCTGGCCTCAGGACGTCGGATCAGAGGTTGGGCTGCAGGGAAATCCTTTGTTGAGCTGCTGCCGGGATCGCAGCTTTACAGTGGAGTCGCAGTGCCATGGCAACTGGACACCATGTTGCCACGGCTCCATTGTAAAGCCCTGACTGAGATAGTCGGGCTTTTCCTGTACATGCAGGCTGGGCTGAATCACAATCTCTGCCTGTACGTGCAAGGCTGTTTGCAATTCTGGTCCTGTGGGACTAGACCTGCCCCATGGGATCAGTATCGTGACCCCCTATGTACAGAGGGGCTGTACATCTGGGATGGAATGAGCCTGTACTGGAATACTCGACGTGTGGAATGATCATGGCCTGGAGCACTGAGTGGAAATCCATAACTAGAGAGGAGTGGTTTGTAGATGTTGAAGCATTCTTAGTTTATAGAAGACCATTCTGGTAATATGCTTTATATGTGGGATCATGCAAAGGGTCTGATCAAGGGTCACCCTAAGGCAGCAATGGCGAACCTATGGCACGCGTGCCAGCTGTGGCATGCGAAGGCCTTGCAGATGGCACGCAGGAAGGTCCGCAATTAGGGTGTTTTTTTTTTCAATTTTACTTGTCTGGCTGCCGCTGTCGGGGCCGCCGCGGCAAAATCGATCGTGCCGCGGGGCCCCCCCTGTACCCGGCAGAGCCTGCCCGCCCCGTTGCAGCTCTCTCTTTGGCAGCCCTCTCTTTGGAGCTGCAGTCAGACGCGCCGGCTTGCAGAGCGCGAAGGGAAGAGTTTCCCTTTCGCGACTCTGTTAAGCCCACGGGGGCTGATGGGAACTTCCCATCAGCCCCCGCGGGTTTAACAGAGCAGCGAGGGAGAACTCTTCCCTCGCGCTCTGCAAGCCGGCGCGTCTGACTGCAGCTCCAAAGAGAGAGCTGCTACGGGGAGGGCAGGCTCTGCCGGATACAGGGGGGGCCCCGCGGCACGCTCGATTCTGCCGCGGCAGCAACAGATAGGGTTTTCTTTTTTTTTAATTTTCCCTGGGCTGGGGGGGGGGTTAGGAGTGGTGATGTGATGGGCTGGGCTGGCTGGGCTGGGCTGGGGGGGGGTTAGGAGTGGTGATGTGATGGGCTGGGCTGGGCTGGGGGGGTTAGGAGTGGTGATGGGCTGGTCTGGGCGGGGTTAGAAGTCGTGAGGGGCAGTGCTTCGCTGGGGGGGTGAGGAGTGGTTATGGCCTGGGCTGGGGGGGGTTAGGAGTAGTGATGGGCTGGGCTGGGGGGGTGTTAGGAGTAGTGCTGGCTGGGGGGATTTAGGAGTGGTGATGGGCACTGGGCTGGGGGGGGTAGGAAGTGGTGATGGACACTGGGCTGGCTGGGGGGGGTTAGGTGTGGTGATGGACCCGGGGCGGGTTGGGGGGGGTTAGGAGTGGTGATGGGCGCTGGGGGGGCTTAAACTAAAAATTGGTTGATGGGGGATTAGGACTGGAAATGGGATTGTGGGATTAGGACTGGAAGTGGGTTGATGGGGGGTTAGGACTGGTAATGGGCTACTGGGGGGGCTTAAACTGAAAAATTGGGTGATGGGGGATTAGGACTGGAAATGGGCTGGTGGGATTAGGACTGGAATTGGGTTGATGGGGGGTTAGGACAGGTAATGGGCTATGGGGGGGGGGGGGGCTTAAACTGAAAATTGGGTGATGGGGGATTAGGACTGGGAGTGGGCTGATGGGGAGGTTAGACTGGTAATGGGCTCGTGAATGGGGGGGCCTCTTAAACTGAAAATTGGGTGATGGGGGATTAGGACTGGAAATGGGCTGGTGGTATTAGGACTGGGAGTGGGCGAGGGGGGGCTAGGACTGGTTATGGTTTGGGGTTGCTAGGACTGGAAATGGGCTGAGGGGAAGGGGGCTTGAACTGCAAATAGCTGTTGGGGATGGGGCGGGGAATGGAAATGGGCTGAGGGGAATTGGGGGGCTTGAACTGCAAATAGCTGATGGGGACGGGGCTTGGAATGGAAATGGGCTGAGGGGAAGTGGGGGGCTAGAACTGCAAATAGCTAATGGGGAGGGGGACTTGGAATGGAAATGGGCTGAGTGGAAGGGGGCTTGAACTGCAAATAACTGATGGAAGGGTGCTTGGAATGGGCTCTTAGGGGAGGAGCTAGGACAGGAACTGGGCTGATGGATGGGCTAGGATAGAACTGAGAATTGGGTGTTTGGGGGAGCTAAGATTGGAAATGGGCTGTGGTGGGGGCTTGGATTGAAATGGACTCATGGAGGGGCTAGAACTGGAGGTAGGCTCATTGGGGGCTTGGATTAGAATGGGCTGAGTGGAGGGGAGGCTAGGATTTAACATGGGCTGATGGTGGGGCTAGGAAAGGACTAGAAATGGTCTGATGGGAGGTTGGTATTGGAAATGAGCCTGATGAAGGGACTCGGATAGGACTGGAAATGGATGGGGGAGCTAGGACTGGAAATGGACTGATGAGGGGACTAGAAGGGAGCGGATACTGGGTGGGGCTGGAACTAAAAGGGAGCTGATGTTGGGGGAGATTAGAAGGGGTTGGGCCTGGGAGAATGAAATGGAGAGGGGAAAAATTTTTGTGTGTGAGGGAAGAAAAATGTACAATTGGCCGGGTATTGGGAGAGTAAGTGGGGATTGAGGATGGAGGGGTAAAATTTGAGGGAATGAAATAGGACTGACGAAAGAGCAAAAGGAGAAAGATTAGTATGTTAAAGAGGATGTAGAGAGAGAGAATGGAAAAAAAACCTCGAAGAGAGAAGAAAGGACAAATGGACAGCAGATGATGGAGAGTTAGCAGAAAACATGAAGAAACCAGAAGAAAGTGGCTTGAGCAATTGCAACTGTGTAACTGAGCTGAGGTATTCTGTTAATTTACTTCCTTTTTTACATTTCCACTTGTTCTCTATCCCAAGAAGGTCATGTATTGTTGTTCTCTGAAAATTAATGTTAAAATATTTGCAGTGTTGCCTATTGATAGCTATTGTATGGTGCTTTGAGAGTCCTGGTAGTGCTGTTAGATACGGCGGGTTTGCTATTGGTTCTAAATGGGCAGTGTTTGTAGTAGTTCCTAATGTGCCTGGCGGTTGGCACTGGATTATAGTAATGAGAAATCTTTTAGTCTGTCTTTATCCATACACTCATTAAGAGACATGTTTACTAAAAGTGAATGTATGTTAGCATTATGCAAATATTTATGCAAATTGACGTGCTGGCACTTTGAGGAAATTCTTTGGTTTTGTGCGGCAGTTTGGGCACTCGGGCTCAAAAAGGTTAGCCATCACTGCCCTAAGGTATTTCACTTCAGCTTTTACTTCTAATTCAACATCTTGGAAGGGAAATAAAAGTTTTGGCTCCTTGTGATGTATAAAACCTCAATTTTGCTATAATTTATTTTCAGATTATGTAGTTAGCCACTTTGTTATTTCACTAAAGCATGATGTTAACTGATGATATATGAGGTTCATATTGTCTATAGGGAGATATAACATTATATCACCTGCATAGATGTGATAACATAATTTGAATTTTTTGAAAATATTACATATAGGCTGTAAGTATATATTAAACAATAAGGCGGAGAGGGTAGATCCTTGTTTATATGAACAGGCAGGACCAGCTCATCCATTGTGCGAGAATGTTGTTCGCATAGGGCCCCACATGAATATTATTCTTGCACAAAATGGACGTGCTTCAGTGAGATAGACAGGGAAGCCCGCGAGATGCCCCGGCTCCCTCTGCACAGCCACCAGCGTGAAGAGTATTTTCCCTCACGCTGGCGGCTGTTTCTATGAAGGGCGTGAGTGCTGGGAAATGCCCTTTAACCTTTCCCAGTATTCAGATGCGCTTCACAGAAACAGCAGCCAGCGTCCGGGAAAACACTCTTCACGCTGGCTTCCCCGTCTCTCTCTGAAGCCGTCTATTTGTGCGAGAATAAAATTCATGTGGGGCCCTATGCAAACAACATTCTCGCACAATGGACTGTGCAGAGGAAGCCGGGGCCACGCGCGGGCTTCCTTGGCTCCCTCTGAAGCTCCTTAGATAGCTACGGGGCTCTCCGGGGGGGGGGGGGGGGGTATAGCATAGGACTGGAAATGGGCAGAGGGGGGGGGGCAAGGATTGGAAATGGATTGGTGGGGGGGACCGAGGACGGGAAATGGGCAGATGGGGGGGAACAGGGATTGGAAAGAGCTGATGGAAGCGTAAGCTGGGATTGTAAATGGGCTGATGGGGAGAAGCTTGCACTGGAAATGACTGATGGGGGGCTAGGATTGGAAATGGACTGATGGGGGCTAGAATAGGACTGGAAATGGGCTGATGGGGAGTTAGGATTGGAAATGGGCTGATGGGGGGCTGGAATGGGACTAGGTCATATGGTGGGCTAGAACTATAAATGGGCTGATGTGGGGGCATGGGAGAATGGGACTAGAAGAGAGCCGATGCTGAGTGGGTCTAGAACTATAAGGGAGCTGAATTTGGGAGAGGACTAGAAGGGTATTGGGATGGGGAATGAGGATGGAGAGGGGAAAAGATATATTGTGTGGGAGGGAAGAAAAATCTTCAATTGGCCAGGTATTGGGGAGAGTAAGTGGGGAATGAGAATGGAAGGGTGAAATTTGAGTGGATGATAAAGGAATAAAAAAAGAAATGGGGGAAAGAGCAAAAGGGGAAAGATCAGTATGTTAAAGCAGATATAGAGAGAGAATGGAAAAAATCTAGAAGAGAGAAAAAAAGAAGAAGGATAGCTTGCAGAAGACACAAAGAAACGAGAAGAAAGTGACTGGAGCAATTGCAAAATAAAATGCCCAAACAAAAGGTAGAAAAATACTTTTTATTTTGAATTTATTAATTGGAATATGTCAGGTCTGGGAAATGTGCATCGCTAACATCTTTGCGTTTTTGTTTAGTGCAAGACAAAATTAATTTATAGTTTTATTTCTCCAGTGTTGGTGTACGTTTCATTTTTGGTTTTTGGGGTTCCACATTTAATTATTATCTTCCTATTTCTAAACTGTGTTCTCTTGTTCTTTGTGTGGTGATGATCTATGTTCTGCATTATAACCAAGCTGAGGTATTCTGTTCATGTAGTTTCTATTTGACCGTGTCACTTGTTCTCTTTCCCCAGTAGGAGATGCATTGGTATTCTCTGAGATGTATTGGTTTAATATTTGCAGTGTTGCCTTTTGATAGGTAGGGTTTGGTGCTTTGTGAGTCCTGGTAGTGCCGTTATGATACGGTGGGTTTGCTATGGGTTCTGAATGGTCAGTGTTTATAGTACTTCCTAATGAGCCTGGCGATTGATACTGGAATACAGCAATTTAGAAATCTGGTAGTCTTGCTTTATTCAGACACGCATTAAGAGGCATGTTTACTAAAAGTGCATGTTAACGTTATGCAAACATTTATGCAAATGAGTCCCCTTATGCAAATGAGGCCCTGCAATGAATCTCCGTGCATGGCCCCGCACCCCCCTTGGGCCGCCCCTGTGAACAGGATGTCTGCTGACCAATTCGAACTTGTTGGGTACAATAGGAGAGGTAGGACTAGAACCACTGTAGCACATTGCCATGTATCCCTATCTGCTGTAGTCTTGCAAGCAGTATACTGTGGCTGGTAACAGCTATCGCACACTAAAAACGATGTGCGATAACTGTTACCATGTTGACATGACAGTTACCGTGCACTATTTTCCATGTTAACGTCTCATCATGTGGTGCACTGGGAAGGTTATAGGTGTCAATGTTGCAGTTACTGCAGGTGCACTTCAGGTCATCTCGATAGAAGGTGGTATATGCACCTGCAGTAACAACACGCGGTAAGAAATTTTTCAGTGTGGTAACTACAGGAAGCATGCTGAGCACATCCCAACAGTTGCCGCATGACCTTTTTTCTTTTAACGTGCATTGAAATTACTCAAAACATGCAGTAAGTTGCCAAAAACCTACTGCACTTCAGTCCAAAGGCCCCCTACTTATTTACATATTTGTGCTGGTGTGTCTAAAGATGTGCTTTTGAATAAACATATTTAAGTAAAGACGGTTGTATTGTAGTTGTCTAAATACACAGAGAAAAAATGTTTTTATTATACTGATTATTATCAGGGCTGTGCATTTTTAACATCGAAACCTCATGGAGTGCCTCTGGGGTTTCCTAAAAGCATAATTCCTATAACTGTCAGACTCCTATAAATAAGGGAGGCAGTCAAGTGCAAAATCTTTCTCTTTTTTTTCTTTGCTGTGCATAAGCTTTAGCTTTTGTTGAAATTGTGTTTTATTTTTGTTTTGTTTTTGCTTGTAGAGACTAAACCAGCTGTGAAAGGTACAAGCGTAAAGTTTTTTGTTATGCAGCATGGATAAGTCATTTTCTGCTTTTCTGCAAGGCGAATGGCTTTGCCAGTGGGGGATATGGTTTATCAAGCTGGCGGAGGGCCAGGTTCTTTGCTCTTGAAAATTAGGAGCAGGCAGGTGTGCACTGACATGTTACCATTCTTTTTTTCATTTTTATTTGCTGTTTCTTTCATTTTGGTTTGTTCTTTTAAACTAACAACAAACATAAATAAAAAATCATATAGAAAAATTGCACTCCCATCACCCTGTAAAGACAATGCAAGTCCTTCCTCGCACTATCCCATGCTTATCTCAACTTCTTCTGGTGTCTTACCCTTCTGCAGAGCCTTCAAGGGCGGGAACAATCCTTGGTCATCCGTGTTCCACCACAACGGCTTTACAGAATGGCATCGGCTAACATGAAGCTGCACCATTTGGCACAGTTGCTGTACTGCATTCGTGTTACAGTTTTTCAAAATGGCGCTTTGCGTAGAGTCCACCAAATTAATTTTGAAAATGCACATTTTATTACAGTTTCCTGTTTTTATTTCAGATGAAATTACATCTCTAGCAGGTAACTGTAGGCCAATTTAACATTCCATTTCTGGTGGGAGATGAATGGAATTTTCTGTGAAAGAAAAGGACAAATGGATTATCTTGAATGCAGTGGCATTCTCAGCCCTTTGCAGCCGAAGGCCCCCCCGCTCCCCCAATGAATGCAGTACACCACTCCCCTCTCCCACCAGGCCCACACTTTGAAGGCACTGCGACAACTTACCTTAAAAACAGCTGGCTTGCTGTCAGGGGCGGCCCAAGGGGGGTGCGGGGTCATGTGCAGAGACTCAGTGCTGGGCCTCATTTGCATAAGGGCCTCATTTGCATACATATTTGCATAATGTTACCATACACTAACTTTTAGTAAACATGCCTCTTAATGAGTGTATAGATAAAGAAAGACTAAAAGATTTCTACATTACTATAATCCAGTGCCAACCGCCAAGCACATTAGGAACTACTACAAACACTGCTCATTTAGAACCCATAGCAAACCCGCCATATCATAACAGCACTACCAGGACTCACAAAGCACCAAAACCTACCTATCAAAAGGCAACACTGCAAATATTAAATCAATGCATCTCAGAGAATACCAATGCATCTCCTACTGGGGAAAGAGAACAAGTGGCAATGTCAAATAGGAATTACATGAACAGAATACCTCAGCTCAGTTACACATGCAGAACATAGACCATCACCAAACAAGGAATCACAATTTAGAAACAGGAAGACAATAATTAAACTGGGAACCTCAAAAGCCAAACTTGGAATGTACAAGAACACTGTAGAAATAAAACTATAAATTAATTTCCTCTTGTACTAAACAAAGCGCAGACGTTAATGATGCACATTTCCCAGAGCTGACATATTCCAGTTAATAAATTCAAAATAACGAGAGATCTTTCTACCTTTTTGTGCATTTTTTTTTTCAGTTGCAATTGCTCCAGCCATGTTCTTCTGGTTTTTTCGTGCCTTCTGCTAACTCTCCATCGTCTGCTGTCCATTTCTCCTTTCTTCTCTCTTCTAGTTTTTTTCCATTCTCACTCTACATCTGCTTTAACATACTGATCTTTCTCCTTTTGCTCTTTCCTGATTCCTATTTCATCCACTCAAATTTTACCCCTCCATCCTCAATCCCCACTTACTCTCCCAATACCCGGCCAATCGTAGATTTTTCTTCCCTCCCACACAAAATATTTTCCCCTCTCCATTTCACTCTCCCAGCCCCATCCCATTCTGATCCTCCCCAAACATCAGCTCCCTTCTAGTTCCAGCCCCACCCAGCATCCACTCCCTTCTAGGCCCCGCATCAGTCCATTTCCATTCCTAGCCCCCCCTTCAGCCCATTTCCACTCCTAGCCCCACCATCCATTTCCAATCCTATCCGAGTCCCTCCATCAGCTCATTTCCAATCCCAGCCCCCCATCAGCCCATTTCTAGTCCTTTCCTAGCCCCACCATCAGCCCATGTCAAATCCTAGCTCCCCTCCACTCAGCCCATTTCCATTCCAAGCCCCCATCCCCATCAGCTATTTGCAGTTCAAGCCTCCACTTTCACTCAGCCCTTTTCCAGTCCTAGCAACCCCCAACCCATTACCAGTCCTAAGTCCCCCATCAGCCCACTTCCAGTCCTAAGCCCCCCATCAGCCCACTTCCAGTCCTAACCCCCATCAGCCCACTTCCAATCCTAGCCCCCCCCCGTAGCCCATTGCCAGTCCTAACCCCATCAGCCCATTTCAAGTCCTAGCACACCCCATAGCCCATTGCCAATCCTAAACCCCCCATTACCAGTTCTAACCCCCCCATCACTCCATTTTCAGTTTTAGCCCCCCTATAGCCCATTATCAGTCCTAACCCTCCCATCAGCCCATAGCCAATCTTAACCCCCTCCCCACCATCAGCAAAATTAAACTAAAAAAAAAAAAAGCTGGCTGCTGCCGCTGCCACTGCCACCTTGGCAGCGGCAGGATTGAGTGTCCGCGGGGCCCCCCCCCGCCCAGCAGAGTCCTCCCTCCCTGCATCACCTCCCTCTCGCGCAGGCTTTCAGAGCCACGAAGGGGAGAGTTTCTCCCTCGCAGCTCTGTTAAGCCTGCTGGGGCTGATGGGAAACAGGCATTTCCTGTTTCCCATCAGCCCTGGGCCCCGGCAGGCTTAACAGAGCCACGAAAGGGAAACTCTCCCTTCGCGGCTCTGAAAGCCTGCGCGAGAGGGAGGTGATTTATTTATTTATTTATATTCTCTTATATACCGCGCTATTCTGCATCAGTGCGGTTTACATTGAACAAACTGAAATTACATGATGCAGGGAGGGAGGACTTTGCCGGGCGGGGGGCCTTCCCTTGGTTCATGCTTCGTATGTTCCATGTTCCAATGAGTAAGACATCTTTACAGTTTCTGACTCATTTCATGCGCAGCTACATCAGCAGTCAGACGTCCCGATGTGTTGACTTAGGGGGCCTAATTGCAAGGCTCTGGAAGGAGCTTCATTGTATAGCCACGAGTCAAGGGCTATTGCTGCAGAGATAAGCAAATTGAAAGGCGTTTGTATTAAAAGAAAAATTCTCAGGTAGTTATGAATGAAGATTCATGGAGTCACATCTGAGCCTAAGTTCTGAGTTAGTTAGGTCACGTTTAGTTTTTTGTTACATTGTTAAAGCCCAAGTGAGTGATCAAATCTAAACAAATAATTAGCACATTGCTGTAAATTGAAACATTTTTGATCTGAAAGCCCAAAGGAATAAGTAGAAATGGCAATAGCAAGAGTTAAGGGTCCAATATTCAGTCTGGCTATGCTGGCGCCAAACAGCAAACTCTGATATTCAGTGCCGGGGTCATATCCAGGTTAGCCACTCTTGCTGATTGCAAACTGATCAGTGGCGATATTGAGCCACTGCCTAGTTAACGATATGCGGCTGAGGTTAGACCAGGGTTTCCTGAGCCTGACCTTCACCACATATCGCTAACCAGACAGTGGCTCAATATCGCTGCTGACTAATGTGTGATCAGCTCCACCTCCCTTCCACCTCCCTTCCACCCTGGAACACCCCCAACATGCCATAATGCTAAGTGGTTAGCATCGGGGCGTGTAAGGCTGCAGATATGCTGAATATCCCTTCACCGCAATTAACATGGTTAGCAGCTCTGCTAATCTCGTTCAATCGCTTTGAATATCGGGCCCTAAAGGAATATCATGGTGCAGGGATGTACATGGGCCCTAAAACATTGGGGCCGATATATTTAAAGGGGTTTATCGGGTTAGTTTAACCGTAGTGGTTAAGCTTTTCTTCCAGGAACTTTTTGAAACTCTTTATAAATCTGACTAGGTTAATTGCTTTCATCACATCCATTGGCAACAAATTCTACAGTTAAGTGATGCACTGAGTGAATTCATTTTTTTTTCTTTGATTTGTTTTAAAAGTGCTACCTATTAGCTTAATGGAGTGTCCTGAAGCATACAGCTCAAAAGATGTGAATATGTAAGATAATGGAATGGGTGTGAGCCTATGCCAACTATCGACCCGAAACTGAAGTTATAATTATTATAATTATTGATTTTTACTTGATTGATGGCAGCAGAGTTTAAAAAAGGTTTTGCTAAATGTGGAGCCTTTTCTAAAATAGTGCAGGTAAGCATGTGTATTTGTCAATTTACGTGGAGCTGGAAGAGCCATTTTGCAAATCTACAAGTATAAATATTGCTGATTAGCTACAGATGCCAATTTCTTTTCTAATTTCAATTTGGAGGGATAAATAAACAATGGGAGATTATGAAGGATGACCTCCCTTTTTAGTCCCTCGTTAAAGAGCTGGCTGAAATGAACACTTCTTGAAAACCTAAATGTGCCAGCAAGCAACTATAAATCTTGACGTGGGTAATTGTTGTCATACACGTGTATTCCCTATATGAAATGGGAATACACGTACAGATTTTTGACCCACTCATGCTGCTCCCTAACCATGCCCGCAACATGCTCCCTTGCAATTTCTACATAGTACAGACATTCACATGTAAATTCAGTCCTTTTTTACAATTGACGTTTACACGTTGATGCCTGATTTTGCATGTAGAAATTGTGAATAAGGCATCTAAAATAACCCCTAATAGGCCTGATTCAGAGATGAGAATAGAGGGGCTGCAGTCCCAATAGGACGTGCAGCCCCGCTATTCGTTTTGAGTGTATGCTGCCTCTCGCCCTTTCCCAACACGCACTGAGCCGCTGTGTGGGGAGAGCTGGACGGGGACAGGGAGTGGGCAGAGTGGGGGCAGGCTGAAATGCCAGGACATACAGAGCCGATTCAGGTCACAGCCAAGCCAAGGCGCCAGGATATACAGGGCCGATTCAGGATTTTATATACCACTTTATCACATAATCAAGACGGTGTACAAAGAACACAACTCGTACTTCTCAAGGCAGTTTACAGAGAACAATGAACATATTAACAAGAACAGTAAAACATTGATAATTGATAGTAATTAATTAGATACAATAGACTGTGGCCTGAAGTATAATGTAGATGGCCAACTATGTATATTTAGGGATGAACTAATCGAAGAGTGAGTTATTGAGTGTTATCTATAAATGTTGGCAAAATAGCCATTCTAAAATTGTGATGTTTGCATGTCCTTTCTAGTCAGATAACTTTCAGAGAACAGGGCGGTTTTGAGTTTTTTCCTGAAGGTGGTTAGCTCCTTTATTTCTCGTAAGTTGTTAGGTAATGAGTTCCAAAGAATCGGTGCATATAATGAGAAGGCCCTGTTTGTGGTTAAGTGGTTCCATTTTCTTGAAACCGATGGAGTGGCTAGTAGGTTCTTCATATTCTCTTTCCTACTTCTTGTTTCCTGTTGAGTCTGAATTAGTGAGGTCAGGAATGTTGGCATAATGTTAGTAATAGCCTTAAAAACAGTCATAATAGCTTTCAATTGGATTCTTTGAAACACCAGTAACCAATGTAGCTGGTAAAGGATTGGAGTTGTGTTCAGACCTTGAGACTTTCATTATGGCACGAGCTAGTGTGTTTTGAGGCAATTGGAGGGGTTTCAGAGTTTGTTTTGGAAGACCTTGTAAGATAATATTTACTGAAATCGAAGTGTGGGCATATAAATGCTTGAGCTATTGTGTGGAAGTCATCTGTAGATAGTAGGGGTCTTAGGTTTTGTATCATCCGAGTCTTTTTGTATATTGTTGTTGTCATGATATGATTTGTCATGTTGAGGTTATGGTCTAGTAGAATACCTAGATATTTTACTTCTTTTTTGATGACCAGGGAAGCACCATTTACTTGAAGTTGCTGGGACGGTGAGAATGATTTGTTTCTAGAGATCATCAAGACTTCTGTTTTTTAAGGTTGATAGAAAGATTCATTGAGTTGAGCCATTGTGAGATTTCATTGAAACAGTTGACTGTTGTTTCATAGTTTAGGTTTAGTGTATTGAAAGTTGTGAATAGCATAATGTTGTCTGCATAAATTCTGTAATCACCATCATATTTGTGGGTTATGTCATAGATTGGTTGGATATAAATGTTGAATAGTAAAGCTGATAAGGCAGAATCTTGTGGGACCCCTTGAGTCAGATTGATTGGCTTGGAGAGTGCATTGTTGAGTTTGACTAGTTGCGTTTGGTTGGTTAAGTAGAATTTCTGGCGGGTGGGGAACGACGTGCTGTTTATTGCATCTCTGAAGTGGAATAAGAGCGGTGAAGGCAGCGATTGGGCCCAGAGGCCCCCCCAAGGCAGGAATTAGCTGCAGGGAGGATCCCTCTGCCCGATTCCGGTCCTGGCAGGCCCTGCCGGGGGTCAGGCAGTGGGGACAGGGGGTACGTTTCTGCAGCGGGCATTTGGGGCTCCTGCTTGGGCGTCCCAGTGTCATGGCACCGGGACGCCATGGCACCAGCATACCAGCAGGAGCATAGGGAGGGCTGGACGGGGTGCCAGGTGGATGTCCTGTGTCTCAGAATTGGAGCACCACCAGGCCGTCTCAGTACCCGATTCTGCAGCAGCAGGAAAGTCTAGCTCCCATGGTGCAGAATTGGGTATGATCTGGGCCCATTCTGTTCCTGGATGGCCGGACGACCGGGATGTGCCCCTTACTGAATCAGGCTCTACAGTTATCAGAAGTGTTAGCGATTCAACAATATTCACTTTTTAAGTTTTTTTTTTTAATTGTTTTGTGAGTATGTAACCATTTAGTCAACCATTTATATCATTTTAGTTCTGACTTGTACAGTTGTAGCCTGTAATTAGGTTTGAGTTGATGCACTCCCTTGAAGCACATCCCATTTTAAAATGGAGAGCACATAGAGAATGTAGCCTATGCAATCTTTGAGCTGTAGCAAATACAAATTTCTCCTTCTGACCAATAAATGCATTCATTCTGTTGCTCCTCGCTCCCTTTCCTCTCTCCTCTCTCCCTGTATCCCTCCTTATGAACTCCGCTCTTCCTCTGACTTGCTTCTCTCTGTGTCCTTCTCTTCCATTGCCAAATCTAGACTTTGATCCTTTCACCTTGCTGCTCCTAATGCTTAGAACAAACCACCTTATCTTTACATTAGATTTCATCTCTCCCCCTTTTCAAATCCATGCTAAAGGCTCACCTCTTTCAGGCTACTTTTGCATCTTAATCCCTTGTTCTCCTTCTGTCTCTTACCTTTCCTTATTGTACCCTTGTTCTTATCTATTGTACTGTCTATCTTGATTAGATTGTAAGCTCTGATGAGCAGGGACCGTCTTATTATATGTGTCTTATAGCGCTATATAAATTATTAATAGTAGTAGTAGGAACCAAACAACATGGAAACTCCTTATGTAAGTATTCCTAGACTGGATTTGCTACAGTGTGATTGAGAATACAACTGTGAAAGAAGACATCGTCTTTTATTGAAAACTGCTGACAGTAGATGCAGGCGTCTGGAAGCCCTCGTAGTGCACAGGACACCTTGTTTCTCTTGTATGCAAATCTCTCATACCTGTTTATTATGGATATCTGGAAAACCCAACTTTCTGGGTGTGTCCTAAGGACTGGGTTGAGACCAATATTCAGAAGGAAAGGAAGTACAGGGGAAAGATTTTATTTGCCTGTTTTTATATACCGCTTTTCACCATGTCAAAGCGGTTTACAATTAACATAACTTTTTGTACAGAGAATAGGAACATATATACACGATGGGGGCATTCAGATACGTTTGAGATATAAATAATCGATCAATCTCTTTCATTGAAAAGAAAACCCTAGATCAAAGGTTCCTGGTATGAGGCTGAAAGGGAATCAACTTATAAGTAACAAAAATGAATTCTTCACAGAAGGGTTGTCATATATACAGCAGTCTTTTGGTAATAGTGCTGCAGCCTGAAACAATAGCTGAATTTGTGAAAAGATGGATCAGCCCAGAGAATTAGTAGAGAATATACTGTAAAGCTAATGACTGGTATGGCCTGCAGTACCGCAGCAGCAGGAGTAAATGGGTAGACAGGAGGAGTACTGCCATTCAGATCTTTTATGTTCTGTATTTCTGTGCTTTTATATTTCTGTGGATAGTGAATCTGAATGGACAGACTTTGGGGATTTTAAAAGGTAGCAATTATTAGTCCATCAAGCAAGAGATCTCTTATTTCTCTGGACCATTGTGTATGTCTGACACAGACATTTATCTGGCTCCGAGGTTTTAGAGTTTCAGGAGAAGATGTGATGTAACAATATACTCTTGATTTTCTGAAATGAAAATCAATTTTTTTCACAATGATTTCCAAAGTGAAATAAGGCGAAGAAAAGAATATGTGAAATACTACTAGTTTCCAAGATTACTTTGTTTTTTTTAATCCTTCCTCCCCCACCCCCCCCCCCCCCACCATGCTGATTCCTCTTGAAAGAGCTATGTAAACATGACTTTCCAATAATAAATCTTTTACCTTTGTGTAGAAGTCACCTTGGACAACTGAATCCCAATCAGTGCTTGGTAAAGTGCAGCGGAAAATTGCTTGACTTGAGTTAAACATAGATTATGGTAGTGTACCGCAAAACACGCGAGTCGGTATGACCAACCATAAAATGAAGTCCATAATTAAGTTTAGCTTGCAAGTGACGGAATCCATTCCCAAAAAAGTAAGCCCTTCCACTCTAGCAGTTAAGGCACCATTATACAACCAGCAGTTTGATTCATATTTCATTTATGCATAGAACTCTCCCTTTTTTAGACTTGCAGATAGACCGATGTACCGATCCATGGAATTTTCTGTGGGCTAGTGGCTGCCTTCACACCAAATTTTGTTATACATATAAACGAACCGAGTGGCAAAACCTGTGGAGAACATGAGATGTGGCGTGTAGTTATCTTGTGAAAACGAGCCTGCCCAGCTGCTTTGCATGATTTTGTATCATAGCAGCTTATTAACACTGTGTTTAAATGAGCTTCATGCATAGTGTAGCATGCATAATAGTCTCTTACACGGAGGGTCAAACTTTGAGAATTTATTGTCAAATAGGCCTGTGAGTGCTAAAACGCACACAAGTCCAAATTGCTAGTGCTTTCCCATGTTTTAGGGGCATATTTACTAAAAGCTTTAATGTGCATTAAGTGCCCAGAGCCACTTAATGCGCATTAATTTCATTAACGTGCATTAGCTTGTAGTAAACATGCCCCTTAATGTGCTTAGGCTGCTGACTGAGAACTAATTGCATCTTAGTGCAGCAGCCTAATTGAGAGTTAAGGATGTGCACAGCCTAAAAAACACTAATCCAATGAGCTCTTCTTGCAGTCTTTTATTCTTGGCTCTTGGAATTTAATGTCGGGTGTTCTTTTTGGTGGGGAGTGGCATACACTGGGGGGGGGGGGTTACACTCAACACTATAACACCTTTCCCTTCTCAAATAAGTAAGTCCAGGCCAGAAATGGTGTTTTGAACCAAAGTTTTACTTAAACTTTAAGGTCACAGAGGAATAACAACAACAATTGGCAGAAACAACAAATAAGAACTATGTTACAATCAGTTAATTCCTTTTTAGTCAAAATGACTAAAGTACATTACTTCTTTCTCTCCTCTCAGATAGATAGGTATATTGGCATACTCCCTTCGATTACTCTTTAGCTTAATCAGAGTAGTTACTTTACTCTTCACCACTCCTGCACCTTTGTTATGTAGTCTGGTTTCTTCAACATTGCTACACCATAGTTATAGTCCAGTTTTCTTAAGTGGGAATCCTCCCTCTCCTATTTCAGCGTACATGAAACTGATGGTGATGTAGACACGAATCCCTGATACTGTGAAGTCTCACTCCTGGATCTGGTGTCGCTGGTTTATGATGAAAGCTTTGATTCCTTTTCTACCTGAGCTAGTGGCTTCTGTAGAGTCAGGTCCACAAAATTGATTTGCAGGGCTCCTGGCTCTGAACTGGAAGACAGTTATTGGTGCAGTTCTTGAAACATCTCTCACAAGAAGAGAAGCTCTCCTTCTAAGACAGGGGGGTACTAGGTTTTGCACAGACATGCTGATGCCTGCTGCTCACTCTGGATGGTATGAGTGGCTGTGTGCCAAATACAGCTGCCCAAAGGGCAGATGTCCTTGCTGCCTTCTCCTGCAGTAACTGGGTGCCAAAGATAGAGTTCTGTCTTTGGGAGTGGTTTATATATAATCTAGGATTTTCCCTCCCATGGGTGGTCCCCCCCCCCCAACATGAAGTGACTGGCAATAAGAAGATCTCCTGTTCTGGAAAATGTTAGGCTTTTCTCTAACCTTCATTACCATAATCTAGTAGGGACACCGGATGGTGCTGCTGCTCATACACACATCCAAGCAGTCTCTACATTTTTTCAAGCATGAAAACCAGATGCATGTTAATTCATGGGAATATGTTAACAAGCACTTTGCATACACAAAATTTTTTAAGTGCCTAAATGAACTGAATGTATGCTAATGGATACACACACCTATAAGAACATAACATATGCCATACTGGGTCAGACCAAGGTCCATCAAGACCAGTATTCTGTTTCTAATAGTGGCCAATCTAGGTCACAAGTACCTAGCAATTTCCCCAAAAGACACAGGGGTACTAAAGGGCGCTAACTAAAGGGCGCTAACGTCGCAGCGGCGGAATTATCGCGCAATAAGGTATGTTATTGGGCAATAACGTACCTTATCGCATGATAACGCGCCTACGGCGTTAAGGCATCCTAACGCTGTGAAATCCGGCGCTGAAGGGCGGAGGAAGGCTTCCCAGAGGGCGGAGAGAAGGGTTCAATGGGTGGAGAGTGGGAGAGGAGAGGCTCCAGGCACACTAACGTTGTGGAATCTGGGTCTGATCACTAACACCAGTGAAACCCTCGCGTTAAGGCACATTTGCAGGAAAGAGAAACCTGCCTCTCTGAAGCCGAACTATGGCTTCGATCAAGGAATATGCACATTAATGTTAAGAAAACTGAAGTACTATTTACTTCGAGAAACCCTAATTTCTCACCTCCGTCAGACATTAAACTCCAAAGCTTCTCCCTCCTGGTGAAGCAGGAAATAAAATATTTGGGAGTCACCCTTGACAGGACTCTTAGCTTCACCTCTCACATTAAGAAAATAGCCAGAACAATCTATTTCAAGCTTAGAACTATCCAGCAGCTTATACCACTTATAGAAAAAGACGATTTCAGAACCATTACTCAAATTCTAATAACACCCCACCTTGACTATTGTAATGGTATCCTCAAAGGCATAACAAAGAAGAATCAAAATATGGCTCAGAATGTTGCCGCACAAATAATTTCAAGGGCTAAATTGTCTGACCACATTTCTCCCATTTTATACTCTTTACATTGGCTTCCTGTTGCCAGTAGGATCATATTGACTATGTTTAAATTAGTTAATAATATTGCCTCATCATATCTATCTACACTGATTCATAACCCTTTAGATAATAGATTGAGAAGGAGGAGGAACCTTAATACCATTCAAGTACCAGATTCAATAAGAAAGACAAAGCAAATAACAAGCAACAGCGCTGTCTCATATGTAGCACCTACACAATAGAATAACCTCCCTGACCAATTAAGGGAGATAAAAGATCTCCAAACATTCCGAAAAGAACTGAAAACATACTTATTCACCCAACATTACTACCAATTCTCGGATCTGGCCTCCCACCCCCCATAGCTCAATCTGTCAATACTACCTAACTACTCACTTACAGTTTAACACTATCCAAAGTTGATTGATGTCACAGGTTATAAATGCTGCAGTTTGTAAATATTCAAAAGTTTTTGTTATAAGTTGTAAATAATTACTTTGCGTCTATATACAAAGAACAAGATAAACCAATGTTGCATAATGTTCCATGTACTTATTTCCTTTGTTCCCTGTAAACCGCCACTGATCTTGGGAAGTGGCGGTATATAAACGTTTTTCAAATAAATAAATAAATAAAAAATAAATAAATTTCCGTCAGCAATGTACAGCAAAGCCAGGGAAACCTACAAAAAGTGATAGTTGTGATACATGTGCATGGTACAAAAAGGCAAATAAACATGGAAAATGACCTGAACAAAATGTAAAATCACCATAACCAAGCTGGCCAATAGTGATATTAATGGGAAAAATAAAAAATCACTACTGAGAAAACTCCAAAAAAAAAAGATATTAGTTTTGGAAGGGTCTATGCTCTGTCCCCCTACAAGGTGAATGATCCCACATGGAAATAGCGCTGATCAGGGTTTTCCCTTTTTATTGGATAGGTTTCTTATGGTGTGCACATATGCGGTAACAGCAGGGTGGGCATGTCGGGAAAAGGGCAACTGTACAGATGCTTGAAAATGGGATACAGAGGGCTGCAGGCGGCACATGCTGTGGTGCAGCTGGGGCACAGTGCGGACTAGGGAGATGCCTAGGCGGCACATAGGAATGCTGAAACTGTACAGCAGCCAGACAGCAACTGATGAGGGCCCAACATGGGCATGAGTGTGTTTTCTCACAGTGTCACAGGGGATAGTACCCAGCAGGTACCTCCAAGGGCACAGAACACTGGCAGGCGGTGGTGGGGGGGAAGTGTGGACGTCTATGCAGACACCCCTACCGCAAATCCCGCACCATAGGCAGCCGCCTACCAGCACACTGGATGGCCTGAGACTGCACACCACCAGCATAAGGGCATGTCAGCATGGTGGCAGAGGGGTACTGGTGGTGGAGGGGGCAGTGGCATCTGCCCACAGCAGACCATGGCCTAGCCCCGTTTAGGTGGGTGCCATGCACTGCAACAGACAGGCTCTGTCTGACAAACAGTCATGGTATCCCCAGGGAATGAGCCATCCCTGTGGTGACAGTGTGGTGCAGTACACACAGCCAGTGTGTTCAGGAGCAAAAGGTCACAGGTTCAAGTCCCAGCTGTGGCTCCTGCCAACCCAGTACTAAACCATGGTAATAAAGACAGAACTTTATTGCAGATAACATAAACATGCATGAAACGCCTATATTTTACCCTACAGAGCACAGACACCATAAACATGTGCAATACCTAGAGCAGAGTTTCCCAAATGCAGTCCTGGAGGGCCAAAAAACCATTCAGGTTTCATGCTGTCTCTAATAAAGATGCCTGTGCTGCATTTCTATGCGCTGCCCCCATGGTATGCAAATGTATCTCATGTATATTCATTAGGGACAGCATGAAAACCCAAACCGTGTTTGGCCTACCAGGACCGGAGTTGGGAACCTCTGCCCTAGAGCAGCGGCCAACAGAGGCAGAAACACCCACAGGCTCCATTATCCAAAGCCTCATGGAGAGGCAGGATGTTGGGCCCTGCGTGCAGCAGCATCTCCCAATACTAGCACTTGCATACCTTAGCAATGCCGCCCTAAACCTTGGAAACGTTACACATATATCAAAAGGTTGCTATGATTAATAGCAGATAGCAGTTCCTAAGTTCAGCACAATTTTCTGATTGAGCTGTATCATAGCAACCTTTCTGATGTCTGTGGAGTGTGTTTCAGTTCTGGTTTCTGACAGTGTTTACCACCCCGGGGAGTGACCCCAACAGTACTGCATACAATAGCCATGCCTACACTGTGCCCAGGACTGGTGTGATGGCCAGGGCTGCCAAAAGCCTCTATATTTGCACAATGGTGGCATAGGTGTGGGAGTGTGTGTTTGTCTATCCAGTGTGTGGTGGCTGCCAACACCTTACTCAGCCCACACTGCTTGCACTGTTTCCAGTGTAAGCCTGCCAATGTGCATAATGAGGAGCAAGGTACTGTGGTATGGCCCGGACAGGGTGGCCTGGGCAGGATGCATCTGCACAGGGCATAGGGCAATGGCTGGGACATTGTAGTGCCCGGCCACCACCTGCACGGACAGGGTGGCCACTCTCACCCTGACTGAGCAGTGCCCATGGCATGGCTAGGTTCCCCCATAGTGCTATATAGTATTTCTCTCAAGTGATATTTATGGATTCTCTTTTTTGGGGCCCAATCACTGACTTATTTGCTTGGTGTGTATGCTGACATCCCAGTTTTGGGTACATGCATCTCCTCCAGGAACATGCACTAGCTAGCAGACTGTCTGCAGTTAGTATGTGTATGGCTGGAATACCTTGCAGGGTGCAGCAGCTGGATACTCACTATGCTTGCTGCTGGAGAATGTCAGATAGTGGTGGGGGGCACCTGAGCATTTCCAGGCCTACTGTCTGTCTGCCTTGTCTTATGGATGTGTACAGATCTGCATTGACTGCCCTGTAGGGTGCCTGTTCCCCAGCAGGACTGGGGTTGGTGGTCCCCTCTACTGCCACCATTGCAGGGAGGTAGAATGTGGAACTGTTGGTGAGAGATCCTGTTTCCCACCCTGAGCCACAGAGGGTGGGTTGGGTGGTGGTACATAATCTGCCTATGGGTCCAAACACCCCCCTTCATCTACATCATGTGACCATGGCACCAACACAGGATATGCACTATTTGGGGCGCATCATAGCCCATAAGGGCTAGACATGACTGAGAAATACAGATAGACACAGATGTATCCTAGATGTGTCTGCAGCAACTACCTATCACACAAACACACACTAGCACTGATGGGGACCTGCAGCATGGCCTATATCGGTCATGAAAGGTGCTGTGGACCTGGTGCTAAGCGCCCCACCTCACCATCAGGGTGAGCACAGTATCTGCACAATGTGACGGTCTGTAGCTACTCTGTGCCAGTAACACACACGGTCAGTACCCTCTACCAGGCTGAGGTGCTGTGGGGGTGCACACGGTCAGTTCCCCCTACCAGGCCGAGGTGCTGTGGGGGTGCATACCCTATCTTGTGATCATCTGTAGACTGCTGATTTGCATGTGCAGTGCATCATGGGTACGGGTGGGTTAACCCTATCCTGGTAACCACAGCAGACAGTTTGTGTGGTGACCTGAAGTCCTTCTGTAGCCAGCCAGGGGCTTGTTAGCGGCTCTAGAGCTGTAGCCCACTGGTTACATCAGTGCCTGTGGAGCCAGAGGTCATGGGTTTGATACCACAGTGGGGTTATTTGATATGGCTGTCTGAGGCATTTTCTTTTTTTTAAATTTAAATTATTGCTGCCAGCAAAAACACATTCACAGTGCTGCAACCTTAAGGTGCCTCATAAGGCGCCCTATGGGGAACGTTATAAGGTACCTAGGCGGACAGTGCACTTTATAATGTGCCCTCTGGAGTGTCTCATAGGGCGCCTTATGTGGCACCTTAGGTTACGGCACTGTGAGGGTGTGTTTGCTGGCAGCACTAATTTAAATAAGTGCTGTCTGAGGCATTTTCTTTTTAAATTTAAAGTAAAGGGTAATGCCTCAGACAGCCTTACTCATTAAGCCCACTGGGGGATTGAATTCATGACCCTGTTTCATCAGTCAATGCATTAACCATTGTGCTACACCTCTGTTGCTGTGTTTGTAGGTCAGCGCACCTAATTAACGCTAACACGCGTTAATGTGCCACGGCTCACTCTATCGCACGAAAACAGACTTTATCGCACGATAACCCGAAATGCTACCTTAAGACCGGAACGCCCACTACCTTATATGGCATTTGTCACAGTAAGATTGCAACTAACGCCGGTAACATTAAGACGGTTTAGTAAACATACCCCACAGATTCCACAGTGCTTGTATTGGGTCAAGCAGTGGATATACCAGGTCCCCTTTAATAATGGTTTATGGATCTTTCCCCCAGGAACTTGTCCAAACCTTTTTTTTAAACCTGGCTACACTAACAGCTTTTACTACATCCTCCAATAACAAATTCCAGAGTTTGATTACACGTTGAGTGAAAAAATATTTTCTCTTTTTCGTCTTAAATAGATTACCCTGTAGCTTAATTGCATGACCCCTAGTCTTCCTATATTTTGATGGCGTAAACAATCGATCTACGTTTACCCGTTCCATTTCATTCATTAATTTATAGTCCTCTATCATATCTCCCCTCAGCCGTCTCTTTTCCAGGTTGAAGAGCCCTAACCTTTTTAGCCTCTCTTCATAGGAGTATCCTTCCATCCCCTTTACCATTTTGGTGGCTCTTCTCTGTACCTTTTCTAATAATGCTATATCCTTTTTAAGATAACAACGATTAGAATTGCACACAATATTCAAGGTGCGGTCGCACCATGGAACAATACAGAGGCATTTTAATATCCTTTTGTTTTATTCTCCATTCCTTTCCTTATGATTCCTAGCATTCTATTTGCTCTCTTGGCTGCCACTACACACTGGACTGAGGATTTCAACATGTTATCCACGATGATGCCTAAATCTTTTTCCTGGGTGGTGGTGGTTCCTAATATGGAACATTGCATTGTGTAACCATACTTTGGGTTATTCTTTCCTAGGTGCATAACTTTGCACTTGTCCACATTAAATTTCATCTGCCATTTGGATGCCCAGTCTTCCAATTTATCAAGATCCTCTTACAATTTTCCACAATCCTCATGGGTTTTAACAACTTTGAATAGTTTTGTGTCATCTGCAAATTTGATCACCTCACTCATTATTCCCATTTCCAGGTCATTTACAAATATGTTTAAAAGCAGCGGACCCAGCACAGATCCTTGGGATACTCCACTATTCACCTTTCTCCATTGGGAAAATTGGCCATTTAGCCCTACCCTCTGCTTTCTATCTTTTAACCAGTTCCTGATCCACAATAGTACACTCCCTCCTATCCAATGACTCTTTAATTTTTTGCCAAAAGTCTCTCATGAGGGACCTTGCCAAAGGCTTTCTGAAAATCCAGATACACTATATCAACTGACTCACCTTTGTCTACCTGTTTATTCACACCTTCAAAAAAACATGACAGATTAGTAAGACAAGACCTTCCTTGGCTAAAGCCATGTTGGCCATCTCCCATTAAGCCATGACTATCTACATGTTCAGTAATTTTGTTCTTTATAATGGCTTCTACCATTTTTCTTGGTACTGACATCAGCCTGTAGTTTCCAGGATCACCCCTAGAACCCTTTTTAAAAATTGGCATTACATTGGAGATCCTCCAATCTTCAGGTATTACAGATGATTTTAATGATATTTCACAGATTACTAATAGTATGTCTGCAATCTCATATTTCAATACCATCTGGTCCAGGTGATTTGCTACTCTTCAGTTTATCAAATAGTTGTAATACATCTTCCTGGTGTATCGATATTTCTTTCAGTTCTTCTGCAGCATCACCTTTAAATACCATTTCAGTCATGGGTAACATCCCTACATTTTTCTCCATAAAAAACGATGCAAAGAATTCATTCAGTCTCTCCACTATGGCCTTGTCCCCTCTTAGTGTCCCTTTTACCCCTCTATCATCTAATGGTCCAACTGACTCTGTCACAGGTTTTTTGCTATGAATGTACTTGAAAAAGTCTTTTACGCATCTTTGCTTGCACAGAAACCTTCTTCTCAAATTCTTTCTTTGCCTACCTTATTAATGTCTTGCATCTAACTTGCCAGTGCTTGTGTTTTCCAGTTTTCATCATTTTGTTCCTTTTTCCATTTAATTTTTGGCAATAACAGCCTCTCTGAGCTCATCTTTAAAGCATGCTGGCAGTTTTTATGTAAATAAATAACTATCGCCACAGTGAGTCTTACATTAGCTGCGTCCTGTGTTTTAAAAGGTTTCCAATCTGAGCAACTCTGGAAATTCTACTCAATCTCTTTAATTTCACTTAAGTCTTTCCAAGAACAGCTCCATAACATCAAGGTGAGAGAACCACTATGCCTTCTTCTCCCTTATCTGCCTATTTGGAAGTTCATAAACTGGAACTCTCATGTTTCAGCTTTATACTACTCCTTGCTGTCAGTCTCTCTCTCTCTCTCTCTCTCTGGTCTTATATGGCTCTGTGGAGTCACATTCCAGAAGCAATTAACTAGCTTCAAGGAGGAGGTCAGATTGAGTGGAGCCAGCTGACTGTCACACCAGCTTCTGCTTGATGATTTGGTTACTAGATCCGCTTGATGGAGTCTTATAGCTCCTGTAGCTGTCATATTTCTTGCATCCAGATCATTACATGTAGTGCATCATTTGGTCAGCTTAGCGATTTCAGTTTTGAAAAGAAAGGTGATAGTGACTTCATTAGGATTGCTTGCACATGTACAATCTCCATAAATGCATAACTATTATTGACATTAGTAATAGGATTGTAATCGATGGTTGCCTACTTTTTTTTTTTTTACTGGTACTATTGAGGAATATTTTACTGCATAGTTAGCCTGTTACAGTAGTTTACTGTAGCTACAGATGATGGGAGAGAAATGGCCCCGTCTGAGTCTCTGCATATCATGTCACATTTGATTGATTGGTTTGTGAATAGGGCTGTGCAAACAGTTCAAAGTTCTAGTTTATTCTAAGACTTAAATACCACCTTAATTCTCTCCAAGAGAATCCAAAGTAGTTTACGTAATAAGATAAATTTCGCCCACCTCACACCCTCGCTGGGGATGGGATGGGACACATCACACAACTAAAAACTACCACTCTCTCCCAATTTCATGACAAAAGTTAATTGGCAGCTACAAAATCACGGCATAATATCAAACATATAGAATAAAAATTGGCAGTACCACAATAACTATTGTGACGCAGCATCTGGCGCAGAGCCCATGGAGTTAGGGGAAAGTAAGGAACTTACCTCAGAATCAGCTGGGCAGCAGACAAACTCAGCTCATGTAGAATTAGCTGAGCAGCAAACAAACTCAGCACAAGAAAAGCAAAAAGGCATTAGAGTAAAATGTCCTTGCACTAGTCCTGACGTAGCTAGAAGAAGGAAGGCTAATCAGGAACACCTGTTCTCAGAAACCCACGCAGCATGCAAAGAGAACAAGGATAAAAAGCTGCAGGGTAGAACCAGGGAAGGCCAGTAGGGGCAGCGACCTGGGAGGACTAAGCCAGCATCCAGTGAACACACGTCATGCTGAAGGAAATCCACTGAGGGAAGGAAGCAGTAGGTATGGCAGCAGAGCAGGAAACAGCCAGCACCGTGCCCAGGACCCTGCTAGGATTCCTGGTAGTTGGAGAGCCCAGGAGAGAGCTGCCAGAAGCCCAGATATAAGAGACAGAACCACAGCTAAGAGGTGGGAACCTAGCTTTGCTATAGAAAAGGCAAGAAGTTCTGTTTGGTTTGAAAGGCAAGGGCGTGGCACCAGAAGTAACTTTGATACTGAAAGTCATACAGTAATTCCACCAGCGTGGAGAAGAAGGGAAAGCCAGAAGGAAGCTTTTAATATACCAAGCATTCAGAGCCCTGGATTTAAAGAGCCCTTTCTAGAAAAGTTAGCCCATGACTCACAGGAGAGTTTTAAGGAAGACAGCAGCTGTGAAGAGTGTGACCCATATGCAATCGTAAGTGACTCTGAGTTAATGCAGTGGGAGAACAGCAGCTATAACTCTGACCCGGTTGCCCATGGATTGTACAATTTGTTTATCTGACGATATTGTATCTTTATGTTGAACGTGTGCAAAGCAGCCAGCTGATGGTGCCTAAAGGAAAGAAGATATTTTTCTGTGCAACAGTTCTTTTGTTTCATATTGTTTGTTGTATCCCAGGAATATCCCATCAGGGCAGGGAATAAAGCCCTAATAATATTTTTGACTTACCATTTGACTACAAGACTCTTTTGTGTCAAAGGCAACTTAAAAGCTTAACACCCTAGGCAGCCGCCTAATAGGGTCATATGAGGTAGCTATCACTCACTATCTCTCACACTATGCTTTAATGCCATAATCCCAAAATTGTTTTTTTAACAACTAGCAGAAATTCCCAAATCCTTGACTCTCCAGTCACTCTTGATCAGAGCTGCCAAGTCATCCAATTCAGGAGTGAGACATTTGTCCTGTTCTGGTTTTAAATTTGCATTGCAAAGCAGCATGGTCTTTCTACTCCCTAATTTGCTCATTGACATCGGTGCTGCAGGTTCTGTAATGCATCAGGATGAGATTGTCAGAAATCCAGGACCGGCTTAAAATCTCACTCCTGGAACTGGGTAATTTGGAAATTCTGCTTGATGGAAACTCTAAAAGGGGCATTTACTGCAGTCATGAAACTGGTGCTTCAGTCCCACATATCTCCAGCAAGTTGTTGAATTGGATGGCAGGCCTTTTCTTAGAGTCACAAACGCCCAACTATGTAGAATATTTCTCTTGCACAAACTTGCAACAATTAGCTTGACAAGTTTATTTAATCATCTCAATCCATCTTTTTGCTTGAAATGCTGGTGTTTGAAATTTTGTTGATTTGTAGTGATATGAATTATTATGAACCGTACAAAAGTAAGAGAGAAATGAATTGCTGCAGATCTGATAAGGAAGAATAAATCTCCTAAGTAGTGACACCTTATTACCAGGGGAGAGATGCCCTCTGTATTATAATAAATGTTCCTGCCATGACTCCTGTACTGTACTGTTAATCCTGCGTCTCAAACACGGTGCCCTAGGATGGTGCCTAGAACATATGAAAGACCTACAGTAGATCTTTCTCTATGCAAACAACCCTCAGTTTGCCTAATAATGCCATAAGGGTAATGACTGAAAATGTTTAGAAATTCAAGCTGGTTTGCTCACAGATACTGTAGGCTCTACAGTCCTTTTTTTCCTTTAAAGATCTTCTGTGATTGTCTCATGTTTTCTTGAATTCAGATACAGTCTTTGTTTCTATTACCTCCACTGGGAGACTATTCCACGTATCTACCATTCTTTCCACAAGGAAATATTTCTGCAAATTACCCCTGGGTCTATCTTCTTTCACCTTCAGCCTATGCCCCCTCATTGCCAATCTTTCCTTCAATTGAAAGAGGCTCTCCTTCCATGCATCGATGCTAGAGAGGTATCTAAACATCTGTCATATCTCCCCTCTCCCATTTATCTTCCAAAGTATACATAGTGAGATCTTTAAGTCTGTCCCCATTTGCCTTATGATGAAGCCCACTGACCAATTTGGTAGCTGCCCTCTGCACAGACTCCATCCTGCTTATATCCTATTGAAGGTGCGGCTCAGTGATTAGAGAAGTAGGATGCAAGCCAGAATTGAAATGCTGCTTCTCCCATTGACACTTTTTGTGATCTTGGCCAAGTCACTTCACCTTCCAATGCCTCAGGTACAAACTTAGATTGTGAACCCACTTGGGTAAGGAAATAACTTGTTTACCCGACTGTAACTCATAGGGGCATGTTTACTAAAGGGTAACACGGGATTAGTGTACGGTTTCGGCACAGTGCTAAAAGTAGCATGGGGTCCTGCAATGAGAACCCCATGTTACCAGTGTAGCTTGTGTTGGGGCAGCGACTGGGCAGGATGGGACGTTCCTAGCATGGCACATCGAAATTGGGCATTTTGTGGCTCATGTTATTTGCACTCAGCACAGGTAGAGCGGGTGCAACTAATGCTAACTCAGTGGGTGGCTATACTTGCAATTGCAGCTGGCTTGTCACATTGAAATGCAGGAACTCGAAACCCCATGCCGGTAATGAGGCCACATATGCATTACCACATGCGATTAGTAAACATGCCCCTTAATGATGTCAGCAGGCAAACAAATTTGGTTTGTTTTTTTCTAAAAGTTGCCCCATTTTGGGGGGGGGGGAGAGTTTTATTTTAAGTTGATGTCACATATTTTGTCTTAATATGTATATATGAAGACAAATGTGTATACATTTTTTTTTATTTTAGTTCTCAAAACTTTATTACATTTTAAAACATATTTTTAATTGCAGTGTGTGACATGGTTTCTTGTTATTTCCATGAAGAGTCTAATCATTAGGTCTGTGCCCAGACATACAATTACCAAGAGACTGCCAACATGTCATATTAGCAGGCAAAGAACTAGATTTTTCTGCTATTACACATTTAGACTTTTAAAATAAATATATCATGTTCTACCACATGCTTTGTATCTAAATAATATTATCTTTCCTACTAACACTACTACTATTAATCCATTTATATAGCACTACAAAACTTACGCAGCACTGTGCATTTTTATTTTTTAATTTTTTGTGCCGTCAAGTTATTGCTGGCTCCTGGCGACCCAGCTGCCTCTGGGCTTTTTGGCAATACATCACCAGAAGTAGGTTGCCAGGCCTTTTCTTCCAAGGCAATGGAGGGAAAAACCAGGGATCAGGCTGTTAGCATGGATTTGAAACTGGGAAGAGAAGGAGCCTGAAGTACAGATTCAGGTAGCTTCTTCCAGGCATAAAGAACAGCTAAGTGAAATTGTTTAGAATCAGTTTCAGTGCTACAGACTGTAAAACATCTAGTAACGAGGAATCTGACTTTGAAAAGTTAGAAATAAAAACAAATGACTTCCAAATCAGAATTTTAAATGAAAGATTTTCAGTAATATATAATTTCTTAGTTTCGATCACACCCCAGACCAAAATGACAATAAATTTGGGCAATCATAAAGTGTGGTTTTGTACTTATAAATTGTTTGCAGACCAACAATGGTTTGATTCTCCAACCTTACATCCTGCGGCTTTTACCAATGTCCATAGTGCCATGCACCATAAAAACAGTGACTGTCATAGCTGCTGAGCGAGATGATTGAACCACTTTGGACACAAACTTTCTCCATTCATCTTCAGTTAATGTGTCTCTGACTGCCTCCCAGACTTTCTCTACCTCCACCATTTGGTTGGTTTTCTTGCAAGATTTTATGGATCCAAGTTAACAGCTGCGGGAGAGAAGAAAATGTCTCTTTTCACCCCCACAGTTGTGCAGAGGTGAGTCAGGACGCCGGTCTTCGGGTCTCCCTGGCTCCCTCTGAAGCTGGTCAAGCAGGCGCGGGGCCATGTGCGGGCAGCATTTTTGCACAATGGTCAGGCCGGCCTTGCTAATCAAATTAGCGCACTTTAATTCCTAGCTTAGTGTGCATTCAATCAAATTAGCATACACTATTGTTCAATAGAACCCACTAACTCAAAAACTCTCAAAATATAGTGTAACGTTGTACGCGGGGCGGGGCGTCCAGGCTGCTTGTTTCCTTGGCTCCACACTCCACTCCACTCTGGATGTCTGATCCAGTCTAGGGTTTGGTAAGAGTTCCCAACAAACAGTTTCCTAACACTGCATTTATCAGGAGCGTGTTCCAGCTGTGGGAAGTCCCCCTATAGTCCAACACTCGTAACACTGTGCTTACCTCAGCAACCGTGCCGTCCTGTGCCTTTATTTCAAACAGTATAAAAACAAACATAAGCATTCATATGCAGTTCCACAGAAGCGCAAGTAAATTCCTCTATATCTCCTCATGGTAGTCCACGGGTAGGAAGCCCTTATCCCACCACCCTTCAACACATGTACAGTTTTCTTTTTGCAGCGGTGTCACTGAAATCCACAGCTCTAGCAGCTGTGTTAGCAGCCCTCCCTCCCTTCCTAGAGGTTTCACTTTACTCACCTGCAACCTCCCCATGGACTGAACCATTCACCGCTCTGGAAGCAAAGTACCTCCACAAGTTCAGAAGATGCTTGTTCCTCATATGCCAGAGCTTCCTTCGTCTCTTCCTAGTTTGCTCCTCCTCCTGTCCTCAGTCTGAATCACAGGGATATTTTCACAGTCAGGGGCAGGCACCCCCCCCCCCCTTCCCAGCCTCTTTTTGGTTCCAGAGACTATTGCCTGGTAAGCCAGGGATACTAGGCTTGGTCCAGAACCTGCTGTGACCTGGAGGACTGGCTCTGTCCCTTTCAGGCTGGTGTCAGAGCTTGAGCCTTCCTCCTTTCTGGAGGCCATAGCGGGTTTTTGTCAGACCTACAGGTTCCAGGCTTTCTCTCTTGGGGTATTGCCTAACTGATCATCACAATTGGTACCTTAAGAAAGGTGGGATTTGTATAATGCCCCCAGCCAGGGCCGGATTTAGCTATACGCCATGTACGCCATGGCGTAGGGCCCACAGCTGCAAAGGGCCCACAAAAATTGAAGTAGTTAGGCTTTTTTTTTAAATAAAATAAAAAAAAACCTGCTGGCTGCCGCCGCGGGGCCCCCTCTGCTGCCGCGGCAGCATGGACTGACCCGCGGGGGCCCCCTCTGTAAGCTCGGTCCCTCCCTCCGTGCCTCCGTGTCTCCCTCCGTGCAGGCTGTTAGAGACGCGAAGGCAGACTGTCTCCTTCTGCCTTCCCGTCTCTGTTAAGCCCGCAGGGCTGATGGGAAATTTCCCATCAGCCCCTGCGGGCTTAACAGAGACGCGAAGGAGACAGTCTGCCTTCGCGTCTCTAACAGCCTGCACGGAGGGAGACACGGAGGCACGGAGGGAGGGACCGAGCTTACAGAGGGGGCCCCCGCGGGTCAGTCCATGCTGCCGCGGCAGCAGAGGGGGCCCCGCGGCGGCAGCCAGCAGGTTTTTTTTTTAAAAATAAATTTTACTTTAGGCCGGGGGGGGGGGAGGGGGAGGGGGAGGGGGGCGGACTGGTAATTGGGGGGGCTGGGACTGGGGTTGGAAATGGGTGGGGACTGGGACTGGGACTGGAAATGGGCTGGGACTGGGACTGGGTTGGGGGGATTAAGGCTGGAGGTGGGCTGATGAGGAGGACTGGTAATGGGCTGTGGGCTGTTGGGGGGGGGTTAGAACTGGTAATGGGCTTTGGGGGGGTTAAGACTGGTAATGGGCTGTGGGCTGATGGGGGCTGTCTGGTAATGGGCTATGGGGGGGGCTAGGACTGGAAATGGGCTGGGGGGGTTAAGACTGGAGGTGGGCTGATGGGGTTAGGACTGGTAATGGGCTGTTGGGGGGGGTTTATAACAGGTAAATGGGTTTTGGGGGTTTAGACTGGTAATGGGCTGTGGGCTGATGGGGGCTGTCTGGTAATGGGCTATGGGGGGGCTAGGACTGGAAATGGGCTGGGGGGTTAAGACTGGAGGTGGGCTGATGGGGTTAGGACTGATAATGGGCTGTTGGGGGGTTTAGAACTGGTAATGGGCTTTGGGGGGGTTAAGACTGGTAATGGGCTGTGGGCTGATGGGGGCTGTCTGGTAATGGGCTATGGGGGGGGGGTTAGGACTGGAAATGGGCTGGGGGGGTTAATACTGGAGGTGGGCTGATGGGGTTAGGACTGGTAATGGGCTGTGGGCTGATGGGCTGATGGGGGGGGGGGTTAGGACTGGCAATGGGCTATGGGGGGCTGACTGGAAATGGGTTGATGGGGTTAGGACTGGAAGTGGGCTGATGGGGGGTTAGGACTGGTAATGGGTTATAGGGGGGGCTTAAACTGAAAATGGGGTGATGGGGGGTTAGGACTGGTATTGGGTTGGGGGGTTGCTAGGACTGGAAATGGGCTGATGGGTGGCTAGGACTGGAAATGGGCTGATGCAGGGACTAGAAGGGAATGGATGCTGGGTGAGGCTGGAACTAGAAGGGAGCTGATGTTGGGGGAGGATTAGAATGGGATGGGGCTGGAAGAGTAAAATGGAGAAGGGAAAAATATTTTGTGTGGGAGGGATAAAAAAATCTACAATTGGCCGGGTATTGGGAGAGTAAGTGGGGATTGAGGATGGAGGGGTAAAATTTGACTGGATGAAATAGGAATGAGGAAAGAGCAAAAGGAGAAAGATTAGTATGTTAAAGCAGATGTAGAGAGAGAATGGAAAAAAAACTAGAAGAGAGAAGAAAGGACAAATGGACAGCAGACGATGGAGAGTTAGCAGAAGACATGAAGAAACCAGAAGAAAGTGGCTGGAGCAATTGCAGCTGAAAAAAATGCACAAAAGGTAGAAAAATATCTCTTTATTTTGAATTTATTAATTGGAATATGTCAGCTCTGGTAAATGTGCATCATTAACGTCTGCGCTTTGTTTAGTACAAGAGCAAATTAATGTATAGTTTTATTTCTACAGTGTTGTACATTCCAAGTTTGGCTTTTGGGATTCCCAGTTTAATTATTGTCTTCCTGTTTCTAAAATGTGATTACTTGTTTGGTGATGGTCTATGTTCTGCATGTGTAACTGAGCTGAGGTGTTCTGTTTATATAATTCCTATTTGACATTGCCACTTGTTCTCTTTCCCCAGTAGGTCATGTATTGTTGTTCTCTGAAATGTATTGGTTTAATATTTGCAGTGTTGCCTTTTGATTGGTAGAGTATGGTGCTTTGTGAGTCCTGGTAGTGCTGTTAGGATACGGCGGGTTTGCTATGGGTTCTAAATGGGCAGTGTTTGTAGTAGTTCCTAATGTGTCTGGCAGTTGGCACTGGATTATAGTAATGTAGAAATCTTTTAGTCTTTCTTTATCCATACACTCATTAAGAGGCACGTTTACTAAAAGTTAGTACAGTCAAACCTCGGTTATCGGTTGCCCCGGTTTTCGTCGGTTTCGGTTTTCGACGTCTTTTCCCCACTCAGATGTTGTCTCGGTTTTCGTCGATAGCCTCGGTTTTCGTACAGCCCCCCCCCCCCCCCCGATTCACCGATCGCGTGTGCGTGTGCCTGCAGAGTACACTGCCTGCCCAGTCCCGGCAGCATTACCCCCCCCCCCCGGACTCACCGATCGCGTGTGCGTGAAGGAGATCTGGAGATTGGCAGACTTCAAACCCAGCTGTTGCGTGTGCCTGCAAACAGTACACTGCCTGCCCAGGTGAGCAACATCCTCGAGCCAGACATGGAAGGATTGCAGAGAGGAAGGCCCCGATCTCTCCACCGCCTGCCTGTTCTCTGGAGCGCCCCCTCAGGCTCGGAGGTAGCAGGAGATGTTGAGGGGTAAGCAGGAGATGTTGACTGAATGTGGCAGGCAGTTCTTTCTCTTGCGGGGTATGCTGTTGAGACGGAGTCAGCGATCACATTGGTGTCCTAAGGTATCTCCTCCTCCCTCTCCCCTCAACAAGAGTCTTCAATAAAGTTAAATGTGATGTTAAATGTTCATTTATCCATTTCATTAGTCATTTATATGTATTTCTCATTGTTTTCTGTATGTACAAATATAGTTATTCTCTATAAAATGTACTTTTTGTCAATATTTTTGGGTGTCTGGAACGGATTAATTGAATTTACATTATTTCCTATGGGAAATCTTGCTTCGGTTTTAGTCCGTCTCGGTTTTAGTCAGACTTTTTGGAACGGATTAATCATGAAAACCGAGGTTTGACTGTATATGGTAACATTATGCAAATATTTATGCAAATGAGGCCCCTTATGCAAATGAGGCCCACACCCCCCTTGGGCCGCCCCTGCTGGGGGCCCACAATTTTTGTTGGCATAGGGCCTCACTCAAGGTAAATCCGGCCCTGCCCCCAGCCATTGTAATACTGCTATGAGAGCTTTCCCAACTGAGGGCCTCCATTCACCATTATATATATATTTTTCGTGCAATAATAATGTTGTGAATGGTTGCCTGGGTATCACATGGGTTTAATAATTTGATATATATGGTGATTCAATTTGTTTGGGTGGCTATTGTTCAAAAGTGCATGCTATTGAGTTAATTGCTGAATTTTGGAATTTTTTTGTGGTGGTTTACTTTTAATTCTATCTTTTGGAGACTTGGAGATCTGTAAAGTAAAAGCTTATTTTTCAAAATAAGACATGATGGGCCTCACTTACTAACACCTCCCCCCCTCCATTCAGAAATAAAAGCTTAGTAAACCAAGTCCTTACCATTTAGCTCTGACCATTACTTAAAAATATAAGCTACACCAGACACAACGTAACCGCTCATTAGCCCCGTGTAAATACATTAGTAAGCTCGGGGAAATCTCTGCACAAAACAGCCCTCAGGGTAAGGACTGCCTTTTGGCACTCACTTCCTTTCTGAGCTTGCAGACTCTGACTCGGAAGGGCAGTGTGGCATCCCCCCAAGCTGGTGCTCAAGCTTCTGGTAGCCAAGTGATAGCCTGTATAACACCATCGTGTGCATACTGATTAGCTCCCAGATTGTCAGACTCGGTAGAGATGACAATGATGGAGCCCTGAGACCAAATTCTACTCGGTAACCTGTAGAGCTGGATGTACATCTGCTTAGTCTGTGGATAAATAAGGCACTTCAATTTCCAAGGCTGTCACATTCTAAAAGCACATTTCTGATTGCAACAAATACAGACAATTAGCAGTATGAAATGCTGTCATTTTAAAATTCTACAGAGAGTTTATCATGTGCATCTGCCAATAACCTTTGCATCTGCAGAGAGAACTAGGGGAATGAGTTGGTTATTTCTTGAAATAAATCCAGAAAATAGAGAAAAAGAGAGAGGAGAAACTGCTTTGGCCTGTGAACTTAAAGGTCTTCTCCGATTTTCTAACCAGGGGGAAAATGTTTAATATGTAGGCCCCTGTTGCCCTTAATTTTTTTTTCCAGGATGTCAAGCCATTTCAAAGACTGAAGACACTTAAAACCTAACAATTGAAATAAACAGCCGAAAACTGGCATGTTTTAAAGGGAGAGCTAAACTGTATTAGTACTAAATGATTCTATTCATTTATTTTGTTTTTCATGAATAATGAACTACTGTATAACAGTTTTGAGTGCTCTATCCATTCAGATATATATAAACGGCACATTTTCGAAAGGCCATTTATGTAGTAGCTCTATCACCCAAGTGAAAACGTCTGCAATTCTATGAATTTTCAAGGAGACGGTGGGCATGCGTAAGTCTGATCTAAAATAAACATATCTCCGCCCCTCCTAGATGCTTGCATTCAATTAAACTTGGAAACGCAGATGCACACAGGGATGGGAATTCATAGCCAGTGGAAGAGGCTGTTTTATAGAAATGCATATGTGACTAGTCAATGAAGGAACCCCTGGTGACTTGCACGTGTGCATGCCGGGATCAAAACGTGCACGTATAAATATCGGCAGGCGCACACGCATCCTGGCCATTTAGCAAACCTGAACATCATGCTATTCTTCATCAATCATAAATCATTCAATGTTTATCAAACTAAGATGTGGAGGGGGAAATAAAGATTGGTAGACTGAAGAGGATGCCCCCTTATTCGCTCCTGTAAAGAGCTGGCTAAAACAACCACTTTTCTAAACACCTCAAATGCCAGGGGACAGGCATAAATACAGACGTGAATAATTTCCGTTGCCCGCGTGCAACCTCTATATGAAATCAGATACATGTATTGTTGCTCTGTCCAAATCGTACCCCCAAAACGCCCCTGTGTAACTTAGATGTGATTGGGGCAGGCACGTGTAAATTCAGACCTTTCTAAAATAAATGTTTGACTGTGGATGTGATGATTGACGCATGTGAGTGGTCGCATGTGCATGAGCAAATCAAAAATAGGGCTTCTGAAATAAGCCCTTAAGTGAATATTGAATACTCGATAGTAGTTTGGGTTGGAAAGAAAATCCTTTGAAGGATGCAGTGAACATTTGCTATGATATTTATGGTAGACATGAATGCTCGTGTGTGAATAGGAGGCTGGACATGCAAGATCAACTGTCTTAGGGGCATGTTTACTAAAAGCCGTACAATTGCGTGCCGCACAATAGCGCACGGAAACGCGGCACTCAAACGCTCAGAAACGCTCTTAAACGCCCCGCACAAGTGCGCTTGGGCCCCGCACAATTGCGCGCCGCACTAACGTGCCCCGCAAAAGTACCCGGCCCGCAAATGTCCGATAGAGGCGTGGAAAGGCATTCTGAGGGCGGAGGAAGGCTCCCGAGGGGCGGAGAGACGGGGTCAATGGGCGGGGAAGGGGAGGGGAGAGGCTCCCCGCACAGTATCGGGGACGAATTTGCAGGTTAAAAATAGCGCGAGTGAAACACTCACGGTAGAGGGCATTTAAAGGGAAGAGAAACCATTTCCGTCAGCAATGTACAGGGAAACCGGGGAAACCTGCAAAACGTGAGCAGTGTGATACATGTGCACAGAACAAAAGTGCAAATAAAGATAGAAAAAGACCCAAACAAACATATTAAAAATAGGAAGTCAGCTGGGGAACCCTGATATTAATGGGCAAACATAAGAAACACACCCAGGAAAGCCCCAAAAAAATGAAATGAAGTATGGAAGGGGCTACGGAGCGGAGACCCTTCCAAAAACCATTCCCTTTTTTCTGAGCCTTCCTGGGAGTGTTTGCTATGGTTGCCCATTCATATCACTGTTGCCCAGCTTGGATATATTTATCCCCAGTTCGTCGTGGTCGGTTGAGGGGTTTATTTGCACGTTTGTCACCAGACAAGGTGACTGAGCCCACAGTACAAATGTGCAGAGCAGGGTTTGTGACTCCTTTGGTCAGGTTTCCCACCCCCAGGGACTGCACTATCACTGTGGCCACAGTGTGGTGCAGCAGACAGAGGCAGTACCTCTAGGACCAGAGGGTCACAGGTTCAAATCCAAGCTGGGGCTCCTGCCAACCCAGTCCCCATATTTTACCCACCACTAAACAGAGATAGTAAAGACACTCCTTTATTGCAGAGAACATAAGCATGGTTCACACACCCATTTTGTACCCAACACCGCACACACACCATAACAATGGGCATTACCGACAGCCGAGTCCCCCAAATGCAGTCCTGGAGTGCCACAACTCAATCAGGTCATATGCTTTTCCAAGATATGGACATGCCAGCATGTTGGCGGTAGGGTACAGGTGGTGGAGGGGGCAGTGGCTGCTAGCCACAGAAGACAGTGGCCGAGCCATGTGCAGGCTGGCACGTCCACTGCAACATAGGCCCTGTCAGATGTACAGTCATGGACTTCCCAGGGAATTCAGCACATCTGTGGTAACACAGTGGTGCAGTGCACACAGATAGTGTGTGCAGGAGCAAAAGGTCACAGGTTCAAAGCCCAGCTGGGGCTACTGCCAATCCTGTCCACATATTTTCCCCACAACTAAACCATGTTAGTAAGGGCAATCCTTTATTGCTGGGGATATACGCATTGGTCATACGCCTATCTTTTACACCACCAAGCACAGACACCATGACCAGGGGCATTACCTAGAGCAGAGTCTCACAAATGCAGTCCTGGAGGACCACACACCATTCAGGTTCCATGCTGCCACTCATACCAATAACCGTGCTGTATATCTATGCACCACCCCCATGGCATGTAGATGTAGCTCATGCATATTCATGAGGGACAGCAGGAAACCCCAACCAGTGTATTGCAAACCTGGACTGGATTTGGGAACCTCTGCCGTACAGCAGCAGCCAACAGGGACAGACACACCCACACCCACACCCACAGGCCCCATTGGCCAATGCCTCCTGGTGAGGCAGGACATTGGGCCCTGCGTGCATCTCCCAATACCAGCACTTGCATACCTTAGCAATGTCACCCTACACCAGGGTATATGGTACACAGCTCTCAAACGTTTGCTATGAGTACTGGCAGATAGATATCCCTACGTTACGCACAGTCTGCTCTATGAGCTCCATCATAATAATCTATCTGATGTCTGCGGTGTGTGCGTCAGGTCTGGCCCCTGACAGTGTTTACCACCCTAGGGAGGGACCCCCAATGGTATTGCATACCATACCCATGCCTGTACTGTGCCCAGGACTGGTGTGGTGGGCAAGGATTCTGAACCCCTCTATAGTAGCACAATGCTGGCATACGTGTGGGAGTGTGTGTCTGTCTATACAGTGTGTGTTGGCTGCATAATGAGCAGCATGGTACCATGGGTATAGCTCAGACAGGGTGGGCTGGCCAGGATGCATCTGCACAGGGCATAGGGCACTGGCAGGGACATTGTAGTGGCCGTCCACCACCTCCACAGACAGGGTGACCTCTGTATGTGCTGCTGGGCTTTCACTCCACCCTGACTGTGCAGTGATGGCAGCATGGCTAGGCACCCCCATAGTGCTTCATAGCACTTTCCTCATGTGATATATATGGGTCACCTGTTGGGGCCTAGTCACTGATGTATCTGCTTGTGTGTGCTGCCATCCCAGTTGTGGGTGCATGCATTTCCAGTGGGACTAACCAGCAGACTGTTCACAGCTGGTATGTGCCCTGCTGGAGTGCCTTGCAGGGTGCAGTGGCTGATGGCTTGATGCAGGGGAATATCAGATAGTGGTGGGGTGCATCTTAGCATATCCAGGCCTACTGTCTGTCTGATATTGTGGTCTGGGTGTGTGTGGGGCTGCTTGGACTGCCCTGTAGGGTGTCTGTTCCCCAACAGGACTGGGGTTGATGGTCCACTCTACTGCCATCATTGCGGGGGGGGGGGGGGGGGTGTATAATGGGGATCTGTTGATAGGAGACCCTGCCTGTTTGCCACCCTCAGCTGGGGGGGGGGGGGGGGGTTGGTGGTACATGGCCCACCTAGGGGTCTGTGGGGTTTCCCCTGACTGAGACAGACAGAGATATCCAAGGTGTTCCTGCAGAAACTCACAGATTATGACTGTTTTGGAGCTCTGCCATGGCTTCTCTCAGCTGTGGACCTGGTCCAGGGCGCCTCATCGCACACTCAGGGTGAGCACAGTTCCCGCACAGTGTGGCTGTGTGTAGCTACTCTGTGCAAATTAAACACCCGGTCAGTACCTCCTACCAGGCCAAGGTGCTGTGTGGGTGCACACGGACACGTCCCCCTACCAGGCCGGGGAGCTGTTGGGGTGCATTCCCCATCTTGTGTTCATCTGTGGACAGCTGATTTGCATGTGCAGTGCATCATGGGTATGGGTGGCCTAACCCTATCCTGGTTCCCACAGCAGACTGTCTGTGTGGTGACATGCAGGCTCTCTGCAGCCAGCTAGGGGCTTGCTGGCAACTATATAGCTGTAGCCCAATGGTTACTTCACTGCCTGTGGAGCCAGCGGTAATGGGTTCGAGCCCACAGTGGGGTTATTTGATAGGGTTGTCCAATGCTTTTTTTAGATTTAATGTACATATGTTGCTGCCATCAAACACACCCTCAGTGTACTGTACCCATAAGGTGCCTCTGAGGGTGCTTTATAGGGCACCCTATAGGGCACCTTATGGTTGCCGTCCATATAAGGTGCACTATACATTATCCTGTGACGCAACATATATGGTGCCCTATAGGGGACATTCAAGGGTGCCTTGGCGGACAGTGTACTTTAACATGTGCCTTATGGGCCGCCTTATGTTAACACGCTTTGTGAGTGCTTTTGCTAGTAGTGATAACTGAAATAAAAATAGCTTGCCCCCTACAGCACTCATCCCCATAATACACACTGCCTCAGTGAGCCTTCTTCATTGGGCACTGTGGGGGATTGAACCCCTGATCTCTGCACCATTGGTCAGTGTCTTAACCATTGCGCTGTGGCTCTGTTCCTATGCTTGGGCATCTGCGCACCGCCTTATGCCGCCCAAACCTAACAGTGCACCGCCTTATGTCGCCCAAAATTAATATGCCTCCTAAAGCACTTTTACCCATTACAGTTAATGCCTCAGCCAGCCCTTTTTGTTGTGCACAATGGGGAATTGAACCCATGGCAGCTGCACCCACAGTCAGTGTTTTAACCATTGTACTATGGCTCTGCTCCTTTGTGTGTGCACATCAGGCGCCACTTAGCCTTCCCACGCACTATTGTGCCCCGCGCAAATGTGCGATCTCTTACTCCCGTTTTTTTTCTTTTCTCTGCCTGAACCGCCCACTCCTTATATGGCACAGGCACACTACCACGGCCCCGCACATTAGGAATGTTTAGTAAACAGACCCCTTAGTCTCTGGCACTAATACCAGCTTCAAACCACCAAACCGGGAACAGATTGAGGTGCTCTATGAGGCCCACCCCAGACATGTAGGATGTTCAATCTGAACCTACCCTAAGTTGCTCGCTATTTTAAAAAACCTAAAAAACAAAAAGCATTTTTTTCTCTCTTGCCGAGCTGTACTTCAGGACTTTTTAAATATCACTCACACAGGAGATGCAGACGTCTCCATGCATACCCTGACATTTTTCCAGGGTCACAGCAACAACAGGAAAAGTCTGCCCTTCAGTTGCCACTGGGAATCCCAGGCAGTCATCTTGAAATGCTGGGCACAGTCTGCAACCCAGCCATATGGCCATTAAAGGCTATCGAGGCTTGCACGAACCAGCAAAGCAGGTTTTGGATGACTGCACACAACCTAAGCAGAGCTCAGTTTCTTGGTTCCAAAAGGTCCCATTTCCGAACGAACAGCTGTTGTTGCTGGTGGAGCACGGATACTGAATACTTCATAGTCCTGAAATAGCCTGCTGCCCTGCGGAAATATTCATGCCACAGCATTGTACTGAATACGTTTCTAGGACATCCAGTCCAGAAACTATTATGCTGCTCTTTATGTTCTATATTTTTATTTCGCATTTGTTGCCCGAGGTTGGCATGGCACACGCTACAGCTCGAATGGACTCGGTGGCAATGATCGGGCATTGCCCCAACAGCCTGTGCAGCCTAAGGGACAGTATGGCATACTGCAGATCAGCATCAGCTCCCAAATGTCAGCACGCAGCTGTCGAGAAGCGGAGTAAGAATGTTTGGGCAGAGGGAGGTGCTCTATTTGTCTCTAAGAAGGATTTTCAAATTTATGCACTCTTTTTTTTTTTTACTTCAAAATCTGGGGATACTTTTTACTTTGTATAATTTCCTTTTGAAAGGTGGATTTCTTTTTTCCTTTTTTTATACCCACAAAGATCTGAAACTGATTATTTTGTGCTGTTAGAGTTCTATTTTGTCCTGGAAAATAAAGCATTCAAGCTTAAAAATATAAGGCCCGATTATTCAAAGGCATTTTCACAGTTTACAGGCCTGTAAGTGAGTGGAAGGGTAGCCTAGTGGTTAGAGCAACAGCTTAGTACCCAAGAGATCTGGGTTTCATTCCCACTGACATCCCATATGAGTTACTTTACCCTCGCTTGTTTCCAAAGAAAAGGCCTGGTTGTATCTTGCCAAGAAAACCCAGGGACTGCTGAGTCACCAGGAATCAACATTGACCTGACAGCACTTTAAAAAAAAAGTGTAAATACCTCTAGGCGCTATATCATGTGGATTCAGACCCTCAATTTATAGAAGTAAATTCCCATTGACCTGCATAAATGATGTTGGAAGTTGTTCTTGAAATGTACAGCATTCAAATTTTCTGAACTATTTTGTAAGTACTTCCTTCCCTCCCTGCCCCCTCCCACCTTCTCTTACCATTCAAAGGTCAATTGCAGAAAATCAGAAACACTGGCAACGAAGCACCACAAAACATCGGTTCATCCTGGAAAAAACCCTTCCCTAATGGTATTTGCTTTATATTGGAGTGGGGGGAAAGGTGCTGGGACATGAACGGTAGGTACTGTTAAAAAAAAATACTGCAGATTTTTTTTTATTTTTTTTTTAAATTCTAGCTGCAGTCACACTGTAGCCATGGTTATAGAAAGTTCAGTGGGCATAAGTATAAAGTGCCATGAGCTCCTGTGGGGATTGCCCTGGCAACCTATAGCATGGCCATGTGACTACCGTGGTCTACTTGCACGGTATGCAAGGTGCCCAGTGAAAGAATTTGACAGTATTAAGATCCTTTCATACAATACATCTGTCACTGAATTGCACTAACTTGATTCAAAGTAAATCTTTTTCCCCTTTGCTTGGCTCCTTCTCCGAGAAGTCAGATATTAGCTGTGCCATGAACAAGAGACCAAATAATTCCATAATACGGTTTTCTGAGAGGGAAATGTAATACAAGAAAAAATTAGTCACTTCTTTGGGAGACCACTTAAACTGGTGGATCTGAACGCCGACAGCACCATTTATCTCAGGGGACAAGCAGCAGAGCAGAATTATAAATATGAAATACATATAAGACGAACCTGCTCAAAAGATGTGAATTGAATCCTACATCTTGGAAAAGCCCTAGCCTGGCAAATCTCTTGAGACTGGGACAAGCTGCTTATTATTTCGGTCGTTCTCAAGCAGATCTCCTGCCGCAGAACTCTGTAAGCACTCCATCTCTAGAGACAGATAAGTGCTAACGCCATTGTTCTCAAAGAAAATCCCAGTCTTCCACATCATTTGGCGTATTATTCAAATACAGCCAACATGGAAAGCAAGTCTAGGAAATTAATGAAAGCAAAATATAAATAGATATTATTCAGATATGTTGGCTCAGGCACTATGCGCTAGATGTGTTTTGTGGCCTGGCCACTAACTAGTTCCCTTGCAATTTGCAGTATTTCAAGCATCGTATATTGTTAAACTGACTAAGGATGGTACATTTGGATTCTCATTGTCTTTATATCTAAAGGGAATTTAACCAAGAGGGGAGTGGCTTCTCTGGTAGACTCTAACCCGCCCCCTCCCCCACCTCCACGGGAGGTGCCAACAGAAGAGCTGATATCACCGAGTTAATAAATTAAGTAGATTTGGAGGAAAAATTGTCTGTTTCCTCTTCTGTCTTTCAGAGGTAGGCTAAGAACTCAACAGCCAAGAGTCTTAGAACTTATGAATAGTTGGGCCCTAAATTACCAAAAGGATTTTGGTGTAAAGGCAAAAGAGGTACCCCAAAGAGAGTCTTCTTTTGTTGAGCTCAAGAGGGGGCTTGAAGTTCCTGAGAGATTGGGTCCCGGGCATTGGTATGAGGATTGCAATTGGTGTCTTTGCAAAAATTCAAAAAGCAACAGTTTTTTCTTTAAGTCTAACTCTGCTTTTATTATTTGGTCTGATGGTACCCATCAGAAAAAGCACAGAACACAGTCAGTGAATTTGTGAAAAGAGCTGTGATTAATTACAGAAATAACATTGATCTACAGAATCAAATTTTTTACATACCAATTGTCTGTTCTGTGGTGGGCTGCTGAGACGAGGAGCCGTCAGATGGTGATGGACACATTTAAAGGGGCGTAAGGACTGTGTGCTCAGGCTCTCTCTCCTATGGCGAAGGAGAATGCATCACCTGCAGTGGTTTGTTTTTTGGAGGAGTAGCCTAGTGGTTAGAGCAACTGCCTAGTTCCCAGAAGATCAAGGGTTTGATTCCCATTGGCACTCCTTGTGACTTTGGGCAAGTCACTTTACCCTCCATTGCCTCAGAGGAAAAGGCTGGCAATCTACTTCCAGTGATACATTGCCAAGAAAACCCAGAGGTAGCTGGGTTGCTATAAGTCAACACTGACTTGATGGCACTAAAAAAAAAAAAAAAAAAATGGGCAGCATGGCCTAGTGTTCAGAGCAATGGCCTATTACCCTAAAGATCAAGGGCTCCATTCCCACTGGCACTCCTTGGGCAAGTCATGTTACCCTCCATTGCCTTGGGAAAAAAAGGCCTGGCAATTTGCTTCTGGTGATACATTGCCAAGAAAACCCAGAGACAGCCAGGAATCAGCACTGACTTGATGGCACTTAATCTCCCATCTCTCTCTCTTTTTTTTTTTTTTTAAGTCACTTGCTATTTCTAGCCCTGAGAAGGGCTACTGGAATCATGAGATATGAAACTAATTCTACAATTGCCCAATACTGCATCTCATCTAAAAAGAGCTTATAACCTTACGCAACTCAGCCCATACCCTACATGGACCAAACTACTGTTGAGATCTGCGGTGAGATAATCCAGAATATCCCCAGCGATTGTCTGTCTGGCTGCGGCCTGAGGGCTCTGAGCTCACTGTCTTTCTGTGAGCAAAGACAGTCTCTTGCATGTGTCTGTGCAGCACTGCCTACACCTTTAGTGCTCTGTGATTGATTATTCTTAGCACTAGAGTATTAATAATACTAATTCTTCTGCTTTCCCCTCCATCTCTTCTCTTCTTATGACTCCACATCATTTTTTTCTTTCTATGTTTGTCACTCCCTAACCTTCCTCCCTCATATCAACTTTCTCAAACCACCCCCTCCTCCTTATTACCCTTCCCATCTCTTCCCCCATCTGGTCATCCTCTCTTTCCTCTGCTCCTGAGCATCACCTTTTTCTTCCTCTCCTTCATCTTTCTCCTTTCTCTCTTAAACCTCATTCTTGTTTCTGCCGTTCCATCTCTCTGCTTCGCACTCCTCTCCTATTTCTCCTTTCATCTGGTGACATTAATCCTAACCCTGGCCCCACTCCCACTCCTCACAATCACTCTAATCTCATCAAAATCCCTCGCCTTTACCCCTCCTCTCTCCCTTTCTCTTGTACCTTATGGAATGCTCACGCCATATCTAAACTCTCCTTTACTCGTGATCTCTTCATTTCTAACTCTTTCCAGCTCCTAGCTCTTACTGAAACCTGGCTCCTCCTTGATGACACTTCTTTGGTCACTGCCTTCTGCCACAGCGGTTACCAGTTTTCCCAAACTCCTTGTGCCACTGGCTGTGGTGGTGGTGTTGGATTTCTGCTTTCTACTTCCTGCCAATTCCAATTCCTCCTCCTACCTCAGTCTCACTCCTTTTCTTCCTTTTGAAGTCCACTCTATCTGCCTTTTTAATTCCTTATCTCTCCAGATAGCTGTTATTCATAGACCCCCTGATAAGTTCACCTCTACCTTTCTCACTGACTTTGACTCCTGGATTTGCTATTTCTGGATTCTTCTTCCCCTTCCCTTATTTTTGGTGACTTTAATATTCATGTTGATAACCCTTCTGACCCCTATGCATCTAAAATCTTTTCCCTTATCTCCTCTGTCAATCTCCAACTTTGTTCTTCTGCTCTCACTCATCAGTATGGTCACTGCCTTGACCTGGTTTTCTTCTCTGTTTTCCCTCCAATTTCCATACTTCAAGTCTTCCCTTATCTGATCATCACCTCCTAAGCTTCACTCTTCATCACTCCCTACCTCAATCTCACCCAGTCTCCTCCTACCTTTTTAGGAATCTTCATGCTATTGATCCATCGGCTCTTTCCATTATTGTCCATCACCTCTTTCTTCAACCTTGTCTTCTGTTGATGAGGCTATATCTTCCTATAATACTGCCCTGTCCTCTGCTCTGGATATTCTTGCTCCACCCCTCTCATGTCCTGTGAGATGCACTATACCTCAGCCCCGACTCTCTTCAACTACTCACTATCTGTGCTCCTGTGCCCGCACAGCTGAGCATTAGGCTCAAGTCTGGCACCCTTTCTGATTTTTTTTTCACTTCAAATTCATGCTTACGTCCTTCCAATCATCTTTAGAACTTGCTAAGCAAAACTACATTGTCCATCTGACTAACTCTCTTGACACTGACCCCATCATCTCTTCTCAACACTTAACTCTCTCCTCAACACCTCACCCTCTGTCCCTTCCGTCTCTCTCTGCCCAAAACCTAGCCAACTATTTCCATGACAAAATCCACAAAATTATACTCAAATTCCCCACTAAATCAGCTTCCCCCTCTTCCCCCTCCTCAATACCAACTTTATCCCTCTATCTGTTTCCCTTTCATCCTTTTCTAAGATCTCCAAAGAGGAAACCTCTCATCTTCTTTCCTTCTCTAAACCCAGTACTTGCTCTTCTGATCTTATTCCCACCTATTTCCTTATCCTCCTCCATCATCTCTTCCATCTCACATCTTCTCAGTCTCTCATTCTCCACTGCTATTGTTCCTGCAACCTTCAAGCATGCTGTAGTCACACCTCTCCTCAAGAAACCTTTATTTGACTCTAGTTGTTCTAATTATTGCCCATCTCCCTTCTTCCCTTTATTTCCAAACTTGTTGAATATGCAGTGCTCTGCTGTTGTCTTGAATTTCTTTCCTCTCTAGCCCTGCTAGATCTGCTTCAATCTGGATTTTGTACCTTGCATTCTACTGAGAGGGCACTTTCCAAAGTCTCCAATGACTTGTTCCTGGCTAAATTCAAGATCATTTACTCGGTTCTCACCTTCTTGACCTTTCTGCTGCTTTTGACACCATTGACCACCAGCTGCTCCTTGACAAATTGTCCTCACTTGGTTTTAGGGTCACTGTGCTGTTTTGATACTCTACTTATCTCTCAACTCGCTCTTTCAGTGTTTGTTCTGGTGGTTCCTCCTCTACTGCTATCTCTCTTTCAGTTGGTGTACGTAAGAATATAAGAAATGCCATACTGGGTCAGACCAAGGTCCATCAAGCCCAGTATCCTTTTTCCAACAGTGGCCAATCCAGGTCACAAGTATCTAGCAGTTTCCCAAAAAGACACGCAGGTTCTACAATGCTTGTATTGAAGCAAGCAGTGGATTACTGGGTCCTCTTTAATAATGTTTTATGGACCTTTCCTCCAGGAACTTGACCAAACCTTTTTTTAAACCCAGCTACAATAATAGCTTTTACTACATCCTACAGTAACAAATTCCAGAGTTTGATTATGCATTAAGTGAAAAAAATATTTTCCTTATTAGTCTTAAATGGATAACACTGTAGCTTCATTGCATGTTCACTAGTCTTTCCACTTTTTGATGGCGTAAAGAAACGATCAACATTTACCCATTCCACTCTGTTCATTAATTTATATCATATCTCCCCTCAGCTGTCTTTTCCAGGCTGTAAAGTCCTAACCTTTTAAGCCTCTCCTCATATGGGTAACCTTTCATCCCCTTTACCATTTTGGTGGCTCTTCTTTTTACCTTTTCTAATAATGCTATATCCTTTTATTAAGATATGGTGACCAGAATTGCACACAATATTCAAGGTGCAGTCACACCATGGAGTGTTAGATAGGTATTATAATATCCTTTATCATATTCTCCATTCCTTTCCTTATGATTCCTAGCATTCTATTTGCCTTCTTGGCCACCGCTACATACTGGGCGGAGGATTTCAATGTGTTATCCACGATGATGCCTAAATTTCTTTCCTGGGTGGTGGTTCCTAATGTGGAATCTTGCATCGTGTAACCATAGTTTGGATTGTTCTTTCCTAGATGCATAACTTTGCACTTGTCCACATTAAATTTCATCTGAACATCCAGTCTTTCAATTGATCAAGGACCTCTTGCAATTTTTCACAATCCTCTTGGGTTTTAACAACTTTGAATAATTTTGTGTCATCTGCAGATTTGACTACCTCACTTGTTGTTCCCATTTCCAGACCATTTACAAATATGTTAAAAATCAGCAGACTCAGCACAGATCCCTGGGGTACTCCACTATTTACCTTTCTCCATCGGGAAAATTGGCCATTGAGCTCTACCCTCTGTTTTTTATTTTTTAGCAGGTCCTAATCACAAGCCTAATCCACAATAGTATTCTGCCTCCTATTCCATGACTTTTTAACTTCACCAAGAGCCTTTCATGAGGGACCTTGACAAAGACTTTCTGAAAATCCAGATAACTGTATCAATTGGCTCACCTTTGTTTACATGTTTATTCACACCTTCAAAAAAAAAAACAGATTAATGGTTTTTTCTTTTTTGATTGTTATTATGGTTATTATATTCTCCCCATATTGTGGGCTAGGTATGATGTATTGTTATTTTGTATATTCTTTCACTTTTGTATTTCTTTCTTAATGAATCATCAGAATGTTTCTTTATGCTTGCTTTGTAAGTTTGTAAAAATTTCAATTTAAAAAAAAAAAAAAAGGCAGATTAATACGACAAGACTTTCCTTGGCTAAAGTCATGTTTGCTTTCCCCATTAAACCATGACTATCTACATGTTGAGCAACCTTATTCATTATAAAGGTTTCTATCATTTTCCCAGTACTGATGTCTAGTTTCCTGGATCATCCCTGGAACCCTTTTTAAAACTTGGTGTTACATTGGCCGTTCACCAATCTTCAGGTACTACAGATGATTTTAATGAGAGTTCACAGATTACTGCAATCTCATATTGCAGTTCTTTTAACACCCTCGGGTATATACCATCCGGTCCAGGTGATTTGCTACTGTTTAGTTTATCAAATAGTTGTAATATATCTTTCTGGTTTATTGATTATTTCTTTCAATTCTTCCAATCCATCACCTTTAAATACCATTTCAGTCATGGGTAACTGCCCTACATCTTCTTCAGTAAAGACCAAAGCAAAGAACTCATTCAGTCTCTGCTATTTATTTATTTATTTAACAGTTTCTTCTATACCGCCCCTTCCAGAGATCAGGGGCGGTTTACATTAAAACAGTGAACAGAACATTTGTATACATCTGTATACATTTACAAGGAACATTATGTTTTTAACTATATACAAGTGTAATTACAAAGAACATATTTTTTCTTGAACGTTAACAAGAACAGTGCTTATCAAACTATGTACAGGTTATAATAACATGGAGCACAACATAGTTGATTACCAGTGGTTATTTACAATAGTGCTATGGCCTTGTCACCTCTTAGTGCCCATTTTACCTCTCTATTATCCAATGGTCCAACTGACTCTCTCATGGTTTTTTTGCTATGAATGTACTTAAAGTCTTTATTATGTGTTTTTGCTTGCAAATTCTCTATTTGCCTACCTTATCAATGCTTTGCATTTAACTTGCCAGTGCTTTGTGATGTTTCCAGTTTTCATTATTTGGCTCCTTTTCTCCATCTCCTGAAAGATGCTTTTTTGGCTATAACAGCCTCACTGACCTTACCTTTAAACCATGCTGGCAGTTTTTTGAACTTATTCTACTTTCTTAAAGCAGCTGGTCTGGGCTTCCAAGATTAGTGTTTTTAAACAATGCCCATGCTTGATGTAAATCTTTTACCTTTGTGGCTATTCCTTTTAGTTTTTTCTGAACTACTTTCCTCAAGTTGTCATAATCCCCCTTTTGAAATTTAAAAGGCAGTATTGTAGATTTGCTTGCCTTCATTTCTCCATTTATGAAATCACATGAGAGCATGCTATAATCACTATTGCCAAGTGGCCCCAACACCCTTATCTCTTGCACCAGATTTGTGTATCATCACGGACTTGATCCAAAATGACTTCCTCTCTTGTCAGTTCATGAACCAGCTGCTCCAAGAAGCAGTCATTTATTTCATCTAGAAACTATCTCCCTAGCATGTCCTGCTATAACACTGACCCAGTCAATACTGGGGTAATTGAAATCACCCATTATCATTACTATAATTGTAATTTTTGTAAGCTTCCCTGATTTCTTTGAGCATTTCATCATCCATTTGTTCATTCTGGCCAGGCAGTCGGTAGTACACCCCCACTGCCATTACCTTCCCCTTTTTACATGGAATTTCAATCCATAGAGATTCTACCATGTTTCTTCTTTCCTGCAACACTTTAATCCTGTGTGACTCAATGCCCTGACATAGAGTGCAACCCCTACACCAATTTGACCTACTCTCATTGCAATATAATTTCTACCCAGGTATCATAGTATCCCACTGGTTTTCCTACTTCCACCAGGTCTCTGAGATACCAATCATATCTAACCTCTCATTTAGTGCTATATATTCTAACTCCCCCATTTTTTAGACTTCTAGCATTTGCATACAAGCATTATAGAGGTTGTATTTTATTCATATTAATCTGGTTATCAGTAGGCAAGGTTAATTTGGATTCTTTAAGCTCTGTCTCCTCTGTACTTAAGGGCATTTGGGTTACTTTTGTCTTTATTGGAATCTCTCTGTTGATATGCCCTAACAGTCTTTTGCTAGTGTCCCACACAAACAAATCATTCTGAACCATGCACTTTTGGGCGATTGTCTTTCCCCTATTATCTAGTTTAAAAGCTGCTCTATCTCCATTTTAAAGGTTAATGCCAGCAGCCAGTTAAGGTGGAGTCATTCCTTCTGAAAAGTCCCCCTTTTCCCCAGAATGTTCCCCAGTTCCTAACAAATCTACAACCCTCTTCATTGCATCATCTGCTCATTCACGCATTGAGACTTCAGAGCTCTGCCTGCCTTTTGGGTCCTGTGTGTGGAATGGGAGCATTTCTGAGAATACTACTATGGAAGTTCTGGATTTCAACTTCCTACCTAAAAGCCTAAATTTGGCTTACAGAATCTCCTTCCCACACTTGCCTATGTCATTGGTACTGACATGTACTAAGACAGCAGACTCCTCCCCAGCACTATCTAAGACCTTGTCTAGATGGTGCATGAGGTCCGCTACCTTTGCATTAGGCAGGTATGTTACCAGATGATCCTCATGTCCATCAGCCACCCAGCTATCTACATTTCTAATGATTGAATCACCAACTATAACAGCCATCCTAGCCCTCCCCTCATGGTAATATGGCCCTGGAGAAACCTAGTCAGTGCAAAAGTGTTTTACATCACCTGGAGGATAGGTCCTAGCTACAGGATCACTTCCTGCCACACCAAAGTGATGCTGTCCTGTCATGTGACCACTCTCCTCCATGGCAACAAGGAAGCTGCCAGACTAGAGGTGGGACTTACGTACTGCTTCCCTGTAGGTCTCATCTATATACCACTGTCTTCCTTATGTCCTCCAAGATGTTACTGTAACCTCCAGAGATTGGACTCATTCCCTGAGAGCAAAGAGCTCCTTGCACCTAGTGCACACGTACGACCCCTCACCAACTGGTAGAAAATCATACATGTGACACTCGATGCAAAAGACTAGAAAGCCTTCATCTCGTTGCTGAACTGCTTTCTGCATCTTAGTTTTAAGGTTATTTTCAGATATTAAAGTTGTTTACTTACTTAGATTTGCTGGGGATACTTATACTAATATAACTATATCTTATATGTTAGATGGACTTTGTTCACCTCAAGAATAATTAATCTCAGGTCCTTTAATAAATGTATTTCTGATGAGGATAACTAGCTGCACCTGAAAATGATTATGAGCACTTCCCGCCTTTAGTAGGTTCAAGAGCTTGTAAAGCTATGATTATCCCTGGGTTGGGTGAGACTTGGGGAGGGAGGGAAGAAAGACTTAAAAGCTGGCTTGCTACACAGTGCCCTGACCTGTGCTTCTAAGGTAAAGTCAACAATTTCCTGGTGATTCACACAGCCTTTGGTGATTCACACAGCCTTTGCCTTTAACAGCTACAGTATTTAAGATAATTTCACAGATATTTTGCTTCATAACTGGAAGGACCCTTTGTTAAGGTCACTAGAAACAAGTTTAGTTCTTTGTACTCAGCATACAAGTAGAATAAATAGTCTCTAAACTATACTCTGATTTGACTCTCTTCTCAAATCACTTCATTGGCTTCCCTTCCATTTCCATATCCAGTTCAAACTTTGTCTTCTGACCTATAAATGCATTCACTCTTCTGCCTCTCACTACCTTTCCTCACTTCTATCAACCTACAACCCTCCTCCCCTCCTCATGAATTCCGCTCTTCCACTGGCCTGCTCCGTTGTATGCACTTTTCTTCCACTGCCAACTCTACACTTTGATCCTTTCACCTTGCTGCTCATATGCCTGGAAACAAACTTTCCAAGTCTGTATGTCAGGTGTCCTCTCTCCCCTTTTTCAAATCCATGCTGACGGCTCACCTCTTGGGGCTGCTTTTTGATTCTGTTCCCTTGTTTTCCTTGTGTCTTCTCACCCTTCCCTACTCTACCCCTTATTCTTATCTTTATATTGTCTGTCTTAATTAAGTTGTAATTGAGCCAGTGAACATTCCCCCCCCCCCCATATAAGTAAACATCCTGCTAGACTAGAACAAACGACCAGGCATTGATGGCATTACCATTGAAGTATTAGACAATTGGATGCAGCTGTTACCATATTTACAAGGCTCTGCCAGGAAATTTGGAAGACAAATTCATAGCCAACTGACTGAAAAGGTTCTGTGTTTATACCAATACCAAAGAAAGGTGACCTGACTGACTGTGGAAATTATTTCACAATTGCTCTGATCCCACATGCCATCAAGATTCTACTCAAGATCATTCAGCAGAGACTACAACCATACCTGGAATGAGAAGTGCCTGAAGTGCAAGCAGGGCTCAGGAAAGTGTGAGGAACGAGAGACATCATCATGGTGTGAGATGGATCCTTGAAAAGATAAAAGCATGCCAAAAAGATATCCATATGTGTTTTTATTGACTACAGCAAGACTTTTCACTGTGTAAATCATGAGAAACTCTGGGCCACATTAAGAAACATGGGTATACAGTACCAGAACATCTGATAGTTCCATTTGAACTGTTGCTTAATATAAAGGTTGTGCAAGAGAACTAGGAGAAACAGAATGGTTTAAAATCAGCAAAGGTGGATGATAAGACTGCATACTTTCCCCCTACCTTTTTAATTTATATGCAGACCAAATCATCAGAGAAGCAGGACTGGATGAAGACAATTGAGGTGTGAAGACTGGTGGAAGACTCATTAACAACCTTTTGCTATGCTGATACCACATTTCTGACTAAAAGTGAGGATGATCTGAAAGATTTGCTTCTCAAGATCAAGTCAACATAGTCTTTAAATGGGTCTGCACCTTAACTTACGAAGACAAAGATCCTAACTGGCAAAATCAATAAGTTCATCATTGATGGAGAAGACATTGAAATAGTTGACAACTTTTAACTTACTTGGATCAACAATCAAAGAAAGGACCAGGAATAAAGATATCAGATAACGTATTGCTCTTGGTAGAATGGCTATAAAGGACCTAGACAAGATTTTCAAGAGGAGAGATGTCTCTCTCCATATAAAGAATTGACTTGTCCAGGCCATGGTATTTTCAATAACATCATATGGATGCAAAGGTTGGACAGTGAAAAAGATAGACAAGAAGAAAATTGATGCCTTTGATTAATGGTGCTGGCAATGAATACTGTGTATATCATGGACTGCCCGAAGAACAAACCAGTCATTACTAGAGAAGATCAAACCTAAGCTTTCTTTAGAAACTCAGATGACAAGACTTTGACTTTCATACTTTGGACAAATCCATGCAAAGAGAGAGATTATTGGAGAAAGACATAATGCTTGGCAAGGTAGAAGATCACTGTAAAAGAGGAAGTCCAGCAGTGAGATGGATTGATACAATAACAGCAGCTATGGATACCACTCCATCAAAAATGAGTCACTTGGCTGAAGACTGAGCAAAGTTTAGGTCAACTATCCAGAAGATCGCCAGGAGTCAACATAGACTCGACGGCACTTAACAACAACAAACAAACTCTGTCAAGCAGGGCCAGTCTTTATATGTATCTGTACAGCGCTGTGTATGCCTTGTAGCACTATATAAATGATTAGTAGTCAAGTGGTTTCCAAACTTGGGGGTCACATCATCAGTGGATGGGGTCAAAGAAACATGGCCATGTCCCCTTCTCTCTGGACTTTCACTGTAACCCATGCCAAGTAATGGTAATCACCAGTCAGTATGTGGCTTGTAAGCCAGTGAACATTTATAGGTCCTTGCCCCCCATATGAGCAAGCTTCCTGTTGGACTAGAAACTCATGCTGAGTACTGGTGTCAGTAAGCAAACACTGCACATAGATTAAAGGACCCTGTGCTGAGTGCCACTGCTCCCTGCTTTCTGCTCTAGATGAGTGGAGGGAGGGAGGGAAGGAGGCTGAAGAGCTACTATTTTGATTTCTTCATCATCATCTGAGTCACATGGATTTTCAATTGCTAAAATGGGGTCACATGGGATAAAAGTATTGAGAGCACTGGTCTAGTCCATAAACCAAGGAAAAAGCTAGGGTGCTGATTTTTCAACAGAAAAAATTGAAGGGAAGCATGTCGTTGACCTATGACCAGTTATGGAGATTCACTGGAGAATAGGACATGCAATGGGGAAGGAGTTTGCAGCCTATGTTCTAAGAAGGAGAGTGCTGGGGAAGAGAGGACTTGCAGCCCAAGACTTCTAGAGGAGTTTCTGCTTAACCAGAGGAAAAAGCAGGCTTATAAAAGGCACTATATAGCAATATTATGGAAGGACAGACTAGATAGTGTAATGGGGAAGATCCATCCTTGGCTTTGAAAACACAGGATTCTGTGAGAACTAGGTCAGAATCTGACAGGCAGGCAAACCACATGATCAATAGTTGTCAGGAGCAACGTAAACAGACCCAGCCACGAGGTCTTCAACCCCGCCCAACTAGCAAGCAATCCCTAGCTCCTGAAGCAAATAGTTTTCACCTGAGTGGGGGAAGTGCTAATCAGCACTATAAGAAACACTCAGTAGAGGTAGAAAGGGGAGAAGGAAAAAACAGGAAGGAACTCAGAGAGAGATCCAGCGAAAGACCCAGAGAGAGAGCGAGAAACAGCTGTGAGAGTCAGTTTGCTGTGACGCAGTTTGGAGCTCAGAGGCAACGTGCTTTGCAGAGTGAATGGAAGCCTGAGAGAGTGGAACCGTATGTATCTGAGAATTGTGACCCTGGAAGTGATTCTGAACCAGACTTAAGGAAACTTACTGGCAGCAGAAATACCTTGAGAGTTAATGCTCAGAAGCCTCGTGGGAAAAGTCCAAGGCTGGTGCCGTGCTGGGAAAGCCACCAGAAGGATTTACCAGGAGAGCTAGCGTGGGAGCATTTACAAGCCCCTGAGAGGGAGAGGTATTGTGTAGAAGATATCTGCATGTCAGAAGAAGAAGAGTTTGAAAAGCCTAAACCTCAGCGAAAGCTTCCAAGGGCAAAACCCTTTGCTAACAGGGTAGAGCAGTTCCATTATGCTCAGCCAAAACCTGAAGGTAGGACAAGCAAATACTTTAAAGGGAAAAGTTCTTATAAAAAGTTATATGCTGAAAATCCTGGAAGGTGGGTCTCTCCTCTCTCACACTCTGATATATATGGTAACAGTAATTCTTACCTTAGAGACGGCTGGCTGGATAAGCCCCGTGAAGATACATTAGAAGGAGGTTTACAAACATTGTGCAATAAAGAAAACGTTTGTTCAGCTGAAAGTCAGCAGGAGCCTATGATAATTGATTCTGCTAGTGAAGATTAATTTGGTGATCCAATGGATTGTACGCTAACCATTTCAGACAAGACTACTTCTTTGTGTTAAGCCAGCGTTTGTGCATTGCTTAAGGCTAGCTGTAAAGATCACAAGATTTGCTGTTCATTTGCAAAGGAACTGTATGCTGAGAATATTGTTTCCTGTGGATATAATTTGAGTCAGAAGCAAGAAGAAGCTGTCTTTCATTTTCCTTTATCACATGCCAGAGTGTATGGCTTTATTGTCCTAAGTTTGTTGTGTTGTATATTTGAAAATCCAACCCCGGGAGGAGAAATAAAATCCTATTTTGTACCTGACCCATTCATGTCCACAACTACTCCTTCAGCGAAAGGGTCATCAGGCGGACAGACCCGCTCCCCCTAGGCGGCGGACTGGCCACTGCCCGACAATAGGCCATGTGGTCTTTTTCTGTTGTCATGTTTCTATGTTTCTAATAGAGCATTGCTCTTGAATTCTTATAACAGAACATGTCAGAATGAAGATGGCAATCATGTGAAATTAATAACAAAATATTCCCCTTTTAGCTCTCGCATACAACAAATTGTTAAGAAGCATGCTTGAGTGCTACATACCATTCCTGGTTTGGAAGAGAAAACAATTAGATGTGTTTGGCAATGCCACCGGAATTTGCAAAAAAAGCTGTGCCCCTCGGTATTACGTTCATTATCGATTGTATACAAAGTTTCTGGTGGACATAGTATATGTGGTGGTTGTTCGATCTGTTCATTTTCTTTCAATATGACAAAATTAGTGTATCGTGGCAGAAGTTTTAAACTGCGGAAACAGACTTCTTGTGGGTCATCGTATGTAGTTTACGGGATTTTATGCCCCTGCGAGTTGCTTTATGTGGGTAAGACCATTAGGCAGTTTCGCAAACGGATCATTGAACATAAAAGTAGGTTGAACTGCCGGGTGTGGGAAGCTCCATTAGTGCAACATTGCTTGGACTTGGGGCACTTTTTTACTGACTTAAGGTGTTTCTGTATAGATGAAGTGTTAGAGGGAAGGGCGAGTAGGTCGAGAGAACAGGCTCTGTTTTTATGTGAACAGCGGTGGATTTTCCGCTTGCAGACAGTGGTTCCGTAGGGCTTGAACATGCAAATTGACTTGGGTGTGTATGTTTAATCAACTCTGTTTGAGGGAGGAGCTTTTCAGTTAGGGAATCCCCTGATGTCGTTAATGTGGGAGGATTTAATTAGCGGTTTCTTTTAGGAGTCTGCCTGCTCGGCGTTCTAATGCTTAGGGTGAGAGTGGTTTGATGTGTGTATTCAATTAACGCTGTTTTAGGGAGGAGTTTTTCAGTTAGGAAATCTCCTGATGTCATTAAAGGTGGTGGATTTAAACAGCGGTTTCTCTTGAGAGTCCGCATGCGCGGCGTTCTAAGAGTAAACCGGCTATGTTGAAGAGAGGCTGTGTGATGAATTAGTATGCTGCATGATGTTTGTTAAGGGGGAGTGTGGCTTGAGGTTATGATATTTATTGCGGATGATAATGTAGATGCTAATATATTGTTTTGTGTTTCTTTGTGTTAGCTGGCAATAATCCCCTGATGAAGCTTTTTTTGCGAAACGCTTGGAGAGTGCCAGATTGAGGCGTTAAGGTACTATACAGATCGCATCAAGTTAAAGAGCATTTTTATGGAAGCTAAGTTATACTGATGCATTTTATTCAGTTGATTTCTATATATTGCTTTGCTATATGAGGGATGGTCGTTGATGCAATAGGGCAATTGGTTTGTTGATTTCTATGAGCCTGTTGAATGCCCATCAGTTCTGAGACCTCCCGTACATGTTTATATTACACTAAGAAACCTTGGTGAATGAAAGTGAGATTTTTCTACTATTTTATAGCAACATACGCTGTTGTTTTTGGTGGCGTGAGTTGGCTGTTTTTTGAGGTAACCAGAGGGAGAAAGCAATTTTGGGAGTTATTCCAATATGGAAATTCTCTTGAGTTCAGTGACCCACTGTGAAGATAGTGTATCTTTTTGAATAATGCTTGGTGATTTGACTGCTGCAGAGGCAGGAATCTGAAGAAAATCTCAAGGAAGCCAAGTGACCAGGAAAGGAAGAGTCCTAATGCAGTGGAGGACTGATTCAAGAGGAGGAATGCATTTATCCAACCAAATGTCTCAAGTTCTGTGGGGTTTTTTTTTCCTGATTTTCTTTTTCCTGCATGCCTGTGAATACTCAATAGATGATCTTAGTTTAGTGGTTAGAGCAGCAACCTGGGATCAGAAAAACCAGCATTTGCATCCCACTAATTCTTTGTGGCCTTGGGCAAGTCACTTAATCCTCCATTGCCTCAGGTACAGCCTTAGACTGTAAGCCCTCCGGGGACAAGGAAATACCTACAGTACCTGATTGTACAGAAACATGCCTTGATCTACTGGAAAGCAGTGAGCTAAATGTTTAAATAAGTAAATAAAAGACTAGGGCTGATGTGGAGGAGTAGTCTAGTGGTTAGAGCAACTGCCTAGTACCTAGAAAATGAAGGGTTTGATTCCCACTGGCACTCCTTGTGACCTTGGGCAAGTCACTTTACCCTCCATTGCCTCAGAAGAAAAGGCTGGGCAATCTACTTCTGGTGATACATTGCCAAGAAAACTCAGAGGCAGCTAGGTTGCCAGGAGTCAGCACTGACTTGATGGCAAAAGAAAAAAGATGGCTGCACCTGCTAAAGAGTTAAGTACTAGCCAGAAAGATATTCAGTGGTACCATCTGGATAGCACTGCTGAATATCATTTCTACATCCTCTGGAGAGGTTTTGTCTATGTACAGTACTGTCTGTCTTGTTGCGCTATTCAGTTAAGTAATTGTAGTGATAGTAGTGTTCATTCTAAAATACTATCACAGACACATCTGTTGCTGGTTGTCTGTTTCCTGCACATGTCTGGAGGTCAATGTTGCATGTCACTGTTTCCTTGTATGTTGGTAGAGAGAGGTTGATTTTAGAATGCATTTACATGTGCCCACTTTCTCTGCTCCAAAAGAATTTTGGACGTTTTGACTTGAACAGCCACAGTCAAAATATTATTAGACTTCCCCCATCATGATAATAAGGTGTATGTGACTTGCTGTTATGAGTACTAACCAATGGAAGGGCAGTTTTGAAAGAACACTGCAATATGCCTTCTCTTCCTCACCTACCTGAGAGCTCAAATGAAATCTGAATTGACCTACAGTATTTCCCTATAACGATGGAATGCTAGGTGTCGGGGCATCAAGAAGGACTTGATAGGAATGAGCTGTGGTTGATGGGCGCTCCAATGTCTGTGGTCAAAATTAGGCTTCTAAGTTTGTAACGTGGTGGTAGTATTGGCACCCCCACCTGACCTGAGGGGGGTGGTATGAATCCTGAGAATCCTTTTCTGTACAGATATTTGGCCTGGTGGTGATACTGAAAAAGTCAGAAGTATGAAAGAAATTGAGTGAGCAACTCAAAAGTTATAGGATGGCAGTACTTTTAGATACAGGGCAGACAGATATGGCTGTCATATCCGTCAGCCCTGTTAATTTATGCATGCGCACATTAACTGCAGGGGATACGCTGGTCATGCTTTCAAGGGTTATGTGGAGGCCTGGCTCTTACCAGGCATTAAAAATGCATTGTGCAAAACCTTAGCTGGATTCAGTAAAAGGACTCTATAGATATATTTTGTGATCCATAATCTCCTTTACTTGGCAGACTAGATGGACCACTTTGATCTTTATCTGCCAACTTATTATTCATAGTAATGAACTATGCAGGCCCAGTACAAGGACTGGAGACACCTTAGGTGGCCCATCTATCCTGCTGCCCCTGATGCCACCACTGACACCCCTCTCCAGGGTCAAAAGCAGCGGCAATTGCTCCTGAAACTGCGACACAGCATTTACCCTCTGTCTCCGAGGCTGTATTGTGACTTCATTCTGCGCAATCTGCTGCTTTGGCCCCCCTCTACCGCAGACCTCTAGTTTATACAGATTGAGTCAGACCACTGAATATGCAGTCCTAAAAGTACATGGATATGTCACAGCTGCTTCATATGCTGCCCATCTAAATGATAAAGTTATTTAGATAGTGGCTAAATATTGCTGTTAGTCATACAACTTTTGGCCCCATACTCGGAATGCCCTGTCCCCTTCTATACTTAAATGGTTACTTTTGGACTGTTCTATGAAGGCAACATAGACATCTAGAACCAGCTCCTGTAATGGGCAAATGAGGACACTCACACTTATACCTGCTCCAAATGTGTGCATGTACTCTTTGGGGGTAATTTTATAACAGGGCACCTAAGTGCATAGGGCAGGAAGGTGCTTATTTTTAGCTTATTTTATAAAGACACCTAGAGGCTTGTTTACAAAAGAGTGGCAAGGTCTTGCACTTAGCACGGCTTAACTGCAAAAAGTAAGGTGTAGTGATGCCTGTACAGTAATAGCAGGGCCAGCTCAGATGAGCAGAGGCCATCTTTTACATGTCTGTACAGCACGCTATACAAATGTTTAGTAGTAGTAATCGCATGGACCACAAGATACATGATTCAGCAGATAGTGGGGGTGCACCCAAGCTATCTGCATTATGCATGCAACATGATGCCCGATGTTGCCTTAACGCCTCTCTTACTCTTTCGGTAATCAAATTGCTGCATTGCAACTTCCCACTTTATGGAGATTTGTTTCAGTTCCTCTGATACATCATCTTTATATATCATTTCTGGTATGGGTAACTTTCCTACATCTTCAATAAAGACTGAAGCAAAGAATTCATTCAGTCTCTCCTCTATTGCCTTGTCCTCCCTTAGTGCCTCTTTTACTCCTCTATCCAACTCACTCTCAGATTTTCTACTACGGAACCTTATGGACTTTTATCAGAGCTGTAGTGCTGGAGGGTTTTTTTTTGTTGAAAATTGATTAAAAAATAATTGAACTAGATAAAAGCTCTGATTTATAGGTAAAACTGGTTTTATATGCATTGTGCTATCCTGATTCTCTTCTTATTTCTCCCACTGCACTTTTACTGTTTGTTTTGGTGGATCCTCCTACTGTATACTGCTATCCCGCTCTCAGTCGGTGTACCTTAAGAGTCTGTCTTGAGTCCATTCCTTTTCTCTCTATACTCATGTACACTCATCTGCTCCCATGGTTTTCAGTACCATCTTTACAATAATGACTCTCAAATCTACTCTACATCTGAAATCTCTCTGGAAATTCAGTTCTGGATCTCTGCCTGCCTATCTGACATTGCTGCCTGGATGACGAAAAGAGGAAAAAGCATAAGTACTGGCAAGTTAAATGCAAGGCATTAATAAGGCAGGCAAAGAAAACATTTTGAAAGAAGCTTGCTGTGGAAGCAAAAATGCATAATAAATCCTTTTTCAAGTATATTCATAGCAACACACCTGTGAGGGAGTCAGTTGGACCATTAGATGATGGAGAAGTAAAAGGTACACTGAGAGAAGACAAGGCCATAGTGGAGAGAATGAATGAATAAATGAATTTTTTACTTCAGTCTTTTAATGAAGAATATGTAGGAAACTTACCCATGCCAGAAGTGATATTTAAAGGTGATTTTCAGAGAAATTGATTTCAATCAGGAAGATGTGATAGATCTAATTGTTAAACTAAAGAGCAGAAAATCATCTGGACTGAATGGCATATATCCCATGGTGCTGAAAGAACTGACTACTATGAGTAATCTGTGATCTATAATTAAAATCATCTGTAGTACCCGAAGATTGGAGAGCGGCCAAAGTAATGCCAATTTTTAAAATGGATTCAAGGAGTGATCTGGGAAACTACAGACCAGTGAGCCTGATGTCAGTACTGGGCAAAATGGTAGAAACCATTATAAAAAAAAATTACTAAACATGTAGATAGCCATGGTCTAATGGCAGAAAGCCAACATGAATTTAGACAAGGTAAGTCTTGTCTCACAAATTCCTTTATATTTTTTGAAAGTGTGAATAAACAGATAGCTAAAAGAGAGCCAGTTAATACATTATGGCCTGATTCCGAGATGGGTCCTGTGGGGCTGCACGTCTAGGCAGGACATCCTGCCCCCATTCCCCCCTCCTGCTCTCCCCACATGGCTAGAGCCGCAAGATGGGGAGAGTTGGCGGGGGGCGGGAAGGGGCGGGGTCTGGATGGAGCGTGGATGGGCCAAGCCAGTAGGATGTACAGGGCTGATTCAGATCATGGCCCTGTATGTCCTGTGGGTTCAGAGGGCATGTGCTGATTATTCCACCTCAAAGAGGGAATAATTAGCACCAGCGGGGCTGGCCAGCTGTGGGTCAGGCAGGGTGAAGAGGGGGCTGAGCTTGGGAGCCAGGGGCAACTGTGGGGAAGACATCCATGCAGGCATGTACGGGCACGCTGGGCCATCCCAGACCCCGATTCTGTGTGCCGTGAGAACATTTTATTCCCGCGGTACAGAATCGGGTCCCATCTTGCTGGGGGCTGTCTGGATGGCCCGGACATTCCCCTTTGAGAATCGGACTCTATATCTCGATTTTCAGAAAGCCTTTGACAAAGTTCCTCATGATAGACTCTTGGGGAAATTAAACAGCCATGGGATAGGAGGCAATGTACTATTGTGGATTAGGAACAGGTTGAAAGATAGAAAACAGAGTAGGACTAAATAGCCAATTTTCTCAATGGAGAAAGGTGAATAGTGGAGAACGTCCACTGCTTTCTAACATATTTGTAAATGACATAGAAATAGGAATAATGACTGAGGTGATCAAATCTGCAGATGATACCTAATTATTCAAAGTTGTTAAAACACAAAAGGACTGTAAAATATTGCAAGGGAACCTTGATGATAAATTGGGAGACTGAGCATCCAGATGACCTTTAATGTGATAAAGTGTAATGTTATGCATTCAGGGAAAAAACACCCAAACTACAGTTACACAATGCAAGGTTCTACATTAGGAACCACCATCTCGGGAAAAAGATTTAGACGTCATCATGGATAATAGGCCATGTGGTCATTTTCTGCCCTCATATTTCTATCTAGTCTGCCCTTCCATATCAAATACTAAAGTCCCTTCTTTTCCTTTAGAGATCTTCTGTGTTTGTCCCATCCTTTTTGAATTCAGATACTGTCCTCATGTCCACCACCTCCACTGGGAGACTGTTCCATGCATCTAACACTCTTTCCATAAAGAGATATTTCCGCATATTACTCCTGAGTCTATCCCCTTTCACCCTCATCCTATGTCCCCTCATAGCAGAGTTTGCTTTCAATCGAAAGAGGCTCTCCTCATGTGCATTTATGGCAAGGAGTTATTTAAACATCTCTATCATATCTCCTCTAACCTGCCTTTCCTCTAACGTATACATATTAAGATCGTTAAGTCTGTCCTCATATGTTGTATAATGAAGACCACTAACCATTTTAGTAGCCACCCTCCACACTGACTCCATTCTGCTTATATCTGTAAAGGGTCTGCTTCTTGTTGGTCACTCCAGGCCAGGGAAGTCCCGAACCCTCATCTGCGGTGTGCTGCTCCGGCTGGCTGGAATCCAGGGGAATAAAACTCACAGACCACACAGAAGGAAAGTATGCAAGTTTATTCCAAAGGGTGGAGGGATTGTCCGTATTTTATACATTATCAGAAACATAGTCATACGTCATCCACCCATCTTCTAGGGGCCCACTATAGCTTATCAGTAACTGTGCAAATACAAGTCATCCTTGAGTAGAACAATCAGTTTAGCTTAGCAGAGCACATTCCTTTTTCCATACCCACCAGAATGTACAAAGAGCACACACATAGGATTCTGATTTCTATAGGATTCTAATTTCTCTTGTGCAGGCCTCCTGTATATGCACTTAAACTAAGCATTATATTACAAAGGGCACATATATAGGATTCTGATTTCCCTAACAATCCCCCCTTTGGGCCTGCATAGGCCCACTATAAGAACAGCCTAACAATCTACTACAAAATAACTAAACAGACATTATTAATGGAACATCTGTATGTGGCAGCTCAGGTACATCAGCCACCATAAAAGCAGGAGTATAGGAATACAAAAAAAAAGAACAAGAATTATAAAACCGCTCAATAGGGCAATAAGCAGTCCTTTGAGACCACCCCAAAGAAAAATACATCAGAAAGTAATCATGAGAAACTTCCCTGTAGTTGAAGAACAGTATAGAGCAGTATTAGACAGGCTAAAAGCAGAAACAATAAAACAATCCGTAGCATTAAAACTAGAGACAGTTTACAATGAGCAAGGGACCTAGTCATATCCCAAAGAGAGGCGAGTAACACCAATGTTATACAAAAAGGTAGAAAAAGAAACATGGGGCTGGGTGCAGTTTAAATTGTCAAGTACAGTAAACTTCTGCATTTCACACAGATTAGAAGGTACAGTAATGAGACATGTTGAGAGAAAAGCTTCAGTTTGTAGCGATCTGCGCACACAAAAGATAAGGCAGTCTGGGCAAGTAGTATTGCCGTATTAACAGTTCCCAAAATGGACTGAAGGAGGCACCACATGAGTGGTAGGAGGAGTCAACACAGTCTTGTGCGTGATGGTCAGGAGGCTGGAACCGAAGATGTCAGTGGAGACGATACACCCTTGATTCTTGACGCATGGATCCACGAAGGGGAGGAGTCACACAGGATGGCTGACCATGTGATGGCGATCACTGTAGTTTGGAGGTCCGTAGAGCAGGTCTAAAGTACCATGCTTTTGAGGTGCTCTGACCTGTCACCAACCTTGAAGGGATATATTGGTTCGGTACCTCTAGGCCGAAAGCTGCTTTTCTTCAGGAATCTTCTCCTCTCCTCTCCCGTTGCTAGGGCCTTGGCTTCCCCGGCGTCAGCTACTTCTCATCCTGGTCCTGAAGCCTGATCTGTATATGGAGAATGTTTCCAGCGAGGGCAATGGCTTCAGGATCTTTTAGCCGCCACCTTCACTGTAATCGATGTTATCAGAAGAACTTGGAACAGTCCCATACTGAAAAAGGGGCTTGTACTGTGTGCTGGTGGTATGTCTTTACCAAAATCCAGTCTCCGGATTGAAAGAAAAGAGCTGAGTCATCCAGCAGAAAGGACTGGACCTGCTGAGCATACCTGTGGAGGGAAGAGAGTTGCCTCTGCTGCTAGGAAATACAAGAGATCAAATGTGAGGCTCAGGAGTATAAAAGGTAAGCAGTCTTCCATATAACAGTTCAGAGGGAGAAAAAGTTCAGTCTACTCCCTTAGGGCAATTTTTTTTTTTGAACAGAGTCAAAGGCAAGACAGTTTAGGTTTCGGAGGTTCCCCCTTTCGTGGATTGCTGCTTGCATACAACAGCCAATCCTAAGCAACTCAATTTAGCTAATACATTTTTGACAAGATGCCCACACTTCCTCAAATTTTTTTTTTTTCACAATTTTAGAATTATACCAATTTATAAAAATTTGTGTAAGTAACTTTCCTCCTTTAGCTTCATGTGTCGGGCCAGGACACATAGAGGCAAAAAGGGATAAAAGCATCTGAAAAGCACCACATGGCCAGTGTGGGTCTCCACAAAGCTCATCAGGATGAAAAGTGCACTCAGCCTATCTCCAAGTGTCTATTTCCAATTATTGGGTATATCTCTGGGCTAGATGACTTTCAAAATTGAAGTTAATGGGGATGGCATAATCAAATATTGTAGAGTATTCATTGTCAGTTTTCTTTCTAGGTGGATACATCGGATACATCATTTCACATTTCAATTTACCCTCACCATTTTATAATGTTAATGTGAGTTCTCTTTTCCAACATGAATATTCCATCACACTCCTCTCAACACCACTTTTTTTTCCACCTACATTTATTTTATTTATTTATTTATTTAGCAAACATTTATATACCGCTGCTTCCAGCGATCAGCAGCGGTACGATTACAATAGGAGAACTGTCAAATCAGTACAGTAGAATTTGGGGCGCGCATAGGTTGATTCGGAGGGTAGGCACATCACATCACACAAGTGGGTATAAGGGGCATTGTTTACATAAATACACTGATGTGGAATATGTACATATATACAAATAACCAGTATACACAAAACAAATTCATGAGTAATAAATTCCATCAAACTACATGCATAGGTCCTTCTGTCTTTTTATACCATACTAGTGTATCCTTATTTGGCAAGGCTGCTAAGAACATCAAACAATTGTTAGAAACTTAGTATTTTTGTAAATGTAGCAGCAAAGCGCAGACAAACCAATGATACCAGGAGTCTGTTCAGAAGGTCCAAATCATTTATTTGTGCACAAGTCTCAAGCAAGTCAAATTCAAAATGGCTGAGCAAAGTTTTCAAGCATTACAACAACTTTTATAGACTTCTGTTCCATTCTAGGTATAGAAAAACATTTCATTGGTCCCGGTAACCTCCCGTACCTCCCGTACCTCTTCCATTGGTCCCGGTACTGATAAGTTTCTCCAATTATGTCCCTTCTGTGGGCATGACACCTGCCTGCCCCCCTTCTAGTCCCAATTACAATGGTCAGTTCATCAACTTGTTACTTTCACACTCTCAAGGTTATGGGACCAATTTGTGCGTGCAGAAGAGTAAGGTTCTGTAACTCATCTGTCAGCACTCCTCATTATTTCTTTGCAGATGTACTTTTTCTTATCAGTAACTTTCAAACATGTCTTTTCTGTATTTTTCCATTTCTTAGTTCTGCAGTTCTGTTTACCTAAGCAAATTCAATACTTCTACTGAGTTCTATCTTACAATAGCAGCATATTGGGGGGATGTGCAATCCTATATGCCTCTCCACAGGCCTCATTTACAGGTCAAGCTAGCCATGCTGGCCTGCCTATGTCAGACACCGTGGGTCACAGGCCTGCACCTGCCACATTCCCCCCTTTGATTAATCTCACCCTATTATTCAATAAGGTGTGAGAATTAAATCACTTTTAGAAGAATCACATCATGATTGAAGGATTTCTACTAGGACTAGCTTTGTATAAAGCCATTATTTTAGTTGCGGTCTTCCGCTCTACTGTACTATCAATAGCACTATGAATGGAACGCATACAACATGGGATTAAACATGGTAATAAGAGGATAACAGCAACAAGGATTAGTACTAAAACAATGAAAGTCTTAAATCCTCCCAGCCAAGAGAAAAGGTTAGCAAACCAGTTAGGAAATTTCAATGCGTGCCACGTCTGTACTGGCACATAAGCATGTCTTTGCATATCTTTAGCAATTTCTTCAACTACTTGACCTTTATCATCTATTTTCAAACAGCAATTAGTTAAATTCAGCTTACCACATACTCCTCCTTCAGCTGCTAGCAAATAATCAAGTGCTAAGCGATTCTGGTATATGGCAGTGCGCATCTGAGTGCTTTGTCTAGCTAAGAGCGTGAGAGCATGACTAGTTTCATTGGTTATTATTTCAACTACTGCTTGTAAGCGAATAATACGATTAATCATATAAATTGGGGTACGATAACCATACATACCATCATCATTCCAAGTGGCGGGTCCATAATACTCAATAATTCTTTCTGGTGGCCAATCATCACCTTGCCATTTCTCCCACTTGCCTATCTGTAAGGCCTCTCTCTTTTGTCTTAGTGCTCTTTTGTGTCGGTGGGTAGTGTATACTGGGTATCCTAATTGTTCTCCATGTTCAGTGTTTAAAAGAAAGAAAAGAAGGTCTGATGGTTCCTAAGACACATGCTCCTCCCCACTGTGGTGGGAGTTGTGCATATGCTCGGTTTCCACAGATCCAATATAGGCCAGGTGGGGCCTGCCAGGCTTGGACTTCAGCAAGGTTAGTCCATAGACCTGCCAGTTCAGGAAATCTGGCTAATGGGTTAGGAGGTTCAGGATGTCTGATTCCTGACCACCATGCTGTCTTTTTGGTCGTGGCATTATAGTATTTCTGGCTAAGACAGACCAGCTGTCCTACCTTTTGGGTGAACTGGGGTCCAGTTCTGGCATAGCAAAGACCTCCAACGATTGAGTGCGCTAACACCCATTCACTGGTAGTCTTGTGTAATTCAGTCTGATTGTAAATCATGGAATAATTCAATTCTTGGGCTTCCCAGGGCCATTGGTCTCCCAGTGGGGTTCCGCCACAGAAATAACAATCTGTGATCTTAAGACTAGATACTACTGCTCCGGCTAATTCTAGAAACAAATTCTGTGAAGGGTGAGGGATCTCAAACTTATTTACATGCATAGCTTCATAAAAGGTATTATGAATATGATATTTGGATGACTTGTGGGCTTGGGTATTCAATCTGATATACACAATGGTCCCTGGATCTATTGCTCCTCCAGCAATACGTAAACCAAATTTGTATCCTTGTTTCCATGCATGGGGGTTATGTACACGCAAATGTAAGGGGTTGCAAGCATCTTTCTGACATTTATCATTTGTGGTTGGCTTGGTTAGAGTAGCCATCCGCTTATCTATTTTCTCATTAGTTATACCAGTGTTCCAGGTAGCATAAAAAACACATCCCCAATACGGGCAATAGTAGTCTGCCGCTGTAGCAGTACTATACCCTGATCCTGTTTTACCTGTACACTTCCACCAATTTGTGGCACCTTCTGGACACATATACTTATGGTCATTTCGATACGCTTTCTCCCATGTACCACAGGTGGACTGACTATCTCTATTAATGGCATTACATGCATCAAAATTCAAAACAGCAGGTTTAGTAATGTCCTTAAGTGGTGGTGTAGCAGCTAATATAGGTCCATCTGCATCCTTCCATCTTATTTCCAACGTGTAATAGGATGGATTCTGATGCGGATTATAGCATGCTTTGATTTTGCCATGAGTGCACACATTTAGTTCAGTGGTGTTATAGATACACCGAGTTATTGTTCCCTTGCAGGTATAGTAAGAATGGTAAAGCAAAGTCTGAGTTACTTTCAGTCCAGTTCTAGTAGACGTAATGCAAGCAGTGCATGGAGGTAGAGCATAAGTCTGTTCAAAACCTCCAAAGAAGGCAACCAAGGCAAAGCAAAAACAAAGATACATGTGATTGGAGTTCTTCTGAATCCTCAGCTTGCTGATCTTGATCACGACGGTCTATTATTCTTCGTCCCGTTTGCTAATGAAGCAATTTAACGGGTGCTGAGTGTTGATTGAAGATCCTCAAGATGTCCAGTACACATTAACCAACTTAGCAATTCAGTTGGCTTGTGCAGTCTGGCTTAGTCAATGTAGTCTCAAAGTAGTGTTTCAAATCACACACAAATTGGGTTCGTTGAAACAAAACTGTTGCTGCATGGAAAACAGCAATCCTCTTCGAAAGACTTGGCTACTGCAAAGCACTTGTGATGAAGTGTCTATTCTTCTGGTTTGCCGTCTCAAAGTAACTCGCAAGGGTACATCAGGGTGCTGCTCTGCTGTCCACCGCTCTGGTTCAGGATCGGCGGCGGCGGGCTTGACTCTGCTGTGGTGGATCCAGGCGTTGATCTCGGCTACCTTTACTGCAGTTGGGGTAGACAGTATGACGGTGTACGGGTCCCCTTCCAATGGGGTTCCAACGGTATCTTCTTCCAATCTTGATCCACACCGAAGTTCCAGGCTGGTAGGGATGCAAGGTTTCCGTCAGGTTGATAGGCAACTGATCTTGGATCCACGTATGGAGAGTCTGCAGAACAAAACTAAGAGCTAGGAGTTCTTGTCTGGTTACTTCTGAACCAATCTGGGCTAAACTTCCTTTGACTCCTTGCACTATTGGTGGGGGTTTACCATACAAAACTTCAAAAGGGGAAAATCCTGTTGACTTTACAGGGGCTGAGCTTATTCTGAGTAAGCTATGGGGAGCACTTGGGGCCATTTCAAGTGTGTCTCCTGACAAAGCTTGGACATTTGGGCTTTCCAAGTACGATTCAGTCGCTCAACTTTCCCTGAACTCTGGGGTCTGTATGCAGTGTGGAGCTTCCACTGTATCTGCAAAGCTTTTGCTAACTGCTGAGTAACTTGGGAGCACAATGAGGGTCCATTGTCTGACCCTATTACTGCTGGGATTCCAAATCTGTGGACAATCTCTCTCATTAAGACTTTGGTAACTTCTCGGGCTTTCTCAGTTCTGGTTGGTAATGCATCTACCCACCCAGATAAAGTACAAACTAATACTAGTATATAATGGTATCCATTGGCTTTTGGCATTTCGGTAAAATCAACTTGGAGGTTGTGCATGGGGGTGACCACCTCCTGACTGAACTCGGGGTGCTGAATAAGGCCTTGCTTGGCATTATTTTGGCACAAGTTACACATTGACGTGCTACTGAGGCTGATATGGTTGTCATCAAAGGGAGGTAGAAAATGTGGTCTGAGCGCTTTCTCCATAGCACTCTTCCCATAGTGGGGTAGCTTCGTGGAAAGCTTTGACAAAGGATGGTCCTAACAGTTCAGGAATTACTATTCGTCCCGGAGGTTGACTGCCCTCTTCTGGTGGAGCTCAATCCATCCGTCTTTCAATACTCCATTTTCTTTGTCACAATAGTAATCCAATTCTTTGGTGGTATATCGTGGGGTCCATAGATTCAAAGGTACTGGAAACAATGCTGCTTGCATTGGCATAGCGTGTGGGGCATTTGTCCTGTCATAGCTGCTTGGCGTGCTGAGGCATCTGCAAATCTATTACCTCGGGCAACTTCTCCTTAACCTGCTTGATGTCCTCTGCAATGCATGACAGCTACACGTGGTGGGGCCCAAACAGAATCAAGTAACATCCAAAACTCGGGACCATATTGACTGATTTTCCTCCGGATGTGATGAGTCCCTCTTTCTTATAGAGAGCTCCATGGGCATGCAAGGTAGTGAAGGCATATTTGGAATCTGTATATACATTTAGCACAAGTTTTTCTCCTAACAACAATGCTCTGGTAAGTGCTATCAATTCGGCTTTCTGGGCTGATGTGCCTGAGGCTAGAGCTGATGATTCAACTACTTCGTGTTGAGTGACGACTGCATATCCGGCACAGCGTCGTCCATCAAGGATGAGACTGCTCCCATCTACATAATAGATCTGGTCGGGATTGTCTATGGGCACATCTGTCAAGTCGGTGTCGGCTGGAGAACACAGTCTCCATGACTTCGATACAGTCATGTTCTGGGAGTTCTTCACTGATGGGTATCAAGGTAGCTGGGATTCAGGGCATGGCTCACTTCGAGTTGTATCTGTGGGTTTTTCACATAACATGCTCTGGTACTTCAACATTCGGGAATTGGTGAGCCAATAATTTGCTTTTGTTCCATAAGGGCAAGGACTGCATGTGGCACAGTGACTCGTATGTTCTGTCCTAGTGTGAGTTTGTCTGCTTCACTCACTAGTAGCGCTGTAGCTGCAACTGCTCTCAAGCAAGGTGGCCATCCTTTGGCCACAGGGTCCAATTGTTTCGATAGGTAGGCTACAGGTCGCTCCCAATTTCCTAATTTCTGAGTCAGCATGCCTAGGGCATTTCCCTGTGCTTCATGTACAAACAAGTGGAAAGGTTTGTGGACATCTGGTAGTCCAAGTGCTGGTGATGACATCAATTCTTCTTTTAGCTTCTGGAAGGCTGTATCCTGCTCAAGTCCCCACTCCAGTGGTGACTTTTCTTCTCCTTTTGTGGCTTCATACAGTGGTTTGGCAATTTGGGCAAAGTTGGGTATCCAGATTCGGCAATATCCTGCCGCTCCAAGAAAGGCTCGGACTTGCTTTCTGGTTGTTGGAGTTGGAATTCTACATACTGCTTCTTTTCTTTCTCTGCCTAATCTTCTGCTTCCTTGGGTGATACGAAAACCCAGGGTATTTCACTTCTTTTTGGCATAGCTGTGCTTTGGCTCTGGAAACTTTATATCCAGCTTCATCTAGTAACTGCAAGAGATCTTTGGTGGCTAATATACATTCTCTTTCTGATACGGCAGCTATCAACAGATCATCCACGTATTGGAGAAGCACTCTCTTCCCCGGGGCTACTGGATAGCTTGAAAGGTCTTGATTTAGTGCAGCACTAAAGATGGTAGGTGAATTCTTGAATCCTTGGGGTAATCTTGTCCAGGTGAGTTGGCCCCCTCTTCAGAGATGGGGTCCTGCCATTCAAATGCAAACAATATTTGGCTTACAGGGGCTAATCTTATGCAAAAGAATGCATCTTTCAAATCCAGTACAGTGAAATGGGTAGCTTCAGCAGGTATCAGTCCTAGAAGAGTGTAAGGATTGGGCACAACTGGATGTATGGTTTCAGCTGCATCATTCACTCTTCTCAAATCTTGCACTGGTCGATAATCATCTGTCCCAGGTTTCTTTACTGGCAGAAGTGGGGTGTTCCATGGGGATTGACATACTTTTAGTAGGCCATATTCGAGCAATCTCTGTAGGTGGCGATGGAATGCCTTCAATTGCGGCTCTTGGGAGAGGGTACTGTTTGACGTGCACTGGTTGTAGCACTAGGCTTGAGGGTTACAATCACTGGAGCTATATGCTTGGCTAGGCCTGGGGGACTGCCTTCTGCCCATACTCCAGGTGGTGCAGGAATTCTTTTTAAAGTTTGTTCAAAATAGGTATCTTGGCCCGAATTCATCAATGTAATATCTCCATTCTTCTGCTCGGGGTACGGTCAGCAGCATTACTCCGGCTGGTTTGGCTGGGAATTTACCGTCATTTGCATTTCTCCTTGCTTAGAGAAAGATATTTGTGCTTGAAGCTTGGCTAACATATCTCGTCCCAGTAGTGGTACTGGACATTCGGGCATGTAAAGGAATTGATGAGTTACTTGCTGTCCTCCTAGACTGCATATTCGGTTTTGAAGAAAAGACTTTGTGGCTTTGGCACCAGTTGCTCCTATAATGGTGACTGCTTTGTAGTGATGGGGCTATCTCCTTGTCTATTACTGAATGTTCTGCTCCAGTATCAACCATAAAGTTCATAATTTGGTCTCCTATTTGATTCCGACCATAGGCTCCTGGAGACCTAAAGCAAACTTGGAGCCCGGTCTGTCCTCATCCACGTCATCCTCATCATGGGCAGTTGTGCCCAATGCTTGAAAGGCTCCTCCTCTCACTCGCTGGTATTGTTCGCGGTAGGCTCCTCCTCGGCCTCGGGGACCGCCTCGACTTACTTCTCGCCACTGATGATCGTTGTCGTCATCTGCTGGGCGTCTTCGAGTTGCGGGCAGTATCTCTCCAATGTCCTTCCTCTCTGCAATAGGCGCATTGGTTCACGCCTAGTCTCTGGGTCCGGCCTCCGCCTTGACCCCGCCCTCTTCCTCTGCTCCTTCGACTAGGGACACCTCCCCTTATCTTTTAAACTATGGCCGCAGCCAAAAAATCAGCTGTCTTCTTCATCTTTCTATCACATTCTCTCTGTCTTTCAGTATCACGATTCACATACACTTTATGAGCGACTTCCAGTAACTGTGTTGCATTCATGCCCGCAAACCCTTCTAACTTCTGTAATTTGCGTCTAATGTCTGGTTGAGACTGGTTTACAAAAGCAGAATTCACCATGCATATACTTCCTGGGGTCTCGGGATCATAGGGAGTATACATTCTGTAGGCTTAAGTTAATCTTTCATAAAAATCTGCTGGGCTGTCATCTATTCCTTGGATAACTCCTGTAACTTTGGAAAGGTTCATAGCTTTTTGGCCCCCCTTCTCAGGCCTTGTAAAAAGCCTTGGCGAAAACGGGCTAGGGCTGTGGATCCTTCATCTGTATTTGGATCCCATTGGGGTCTTCATTCGGGAATTTGGCGGTCTCTGAGCTGCTTCCTCCCTACGGTCTATTATATTCTGCCCCTGCGCCGGAGCTGCAGGGTTTTCTGCCATCCATTCAATAGCTGCTTTTCTAATTCTCGCTCGTTCTTCTGTAGTGGAATAGGGTGGTCAGGAGTGACGGCAATCTGGCCAAGTGGGTTGGTGATTTTCCATAATACTAGTTAATTATTCTTTCAGCTCCTGTGGCTTACTAGTGTAGGAGGCTTAATGCGACCTACAATTCAATAAATCAGTTGTATAGAAAGGGATATATTTATAAGTTAGGGGTCCCGCTACCACTTCATCATTATCATTCTGTACGGGCCACTCCGGGGACTTGCCTGAAGGGAAACAGTTTGGCTGTTACAGGCGTCTTTTGGGTTTGGGCTCTAAGGGTTATGGCCGTTGTCTTTGCAGGAGTCGCTTTGTTTTTCTCAACGGGGTTTGCGTTGGGTTTCTCGTTTACAGGCGTGCTAGTGCTAGCGCGGGCTTTCTCAAATATTTGTACACTGTCCTCATCTTCTTCTGGGGGACTACGATCTTTCTCCTTCTTCTATCTCCGCTTCTGACTCACTTTTTACGTCCCCCACTTCTCTTTCCACTAATTCTCCCTCCTTCTCTTCTCCAGGAGGAGGATCTGGGGTTGGGTCCCGCCTCGGCTCTGGCCGTCTCTGGGGTTCTGGGGCAGGACGCCGGGGCTACTCTTACTGGACCTGGGGTTCGGGGCTGCCTGAGGACTATTTCTGGGGAATCAGGATCTGCCAAGATGGGTTTCTTCTTGGCTTTCTTAGCCTGCTCTTTCATTCTAGGCTGCTCCTTTTCTGTCTAGAATCTGTTGTAGCTAACATTATTCTGTCCTGTTCCTCATAACAGCGCTGCGCCGAGGAGGGCGGATCTTCACAAATACTTAACCAGGAATCTATATAGGGGTACTGATCGGGGTGCGCTACCCGCACTCTACGAGTGTATTGATGAATAATCTCTACAGTGAACGTTCCCTCTCGGTGCCAGATGGGGTCTAGATCGGGCCACTCCCTAGTACACACAAATCTGCAAACAGGCTGCTGTCATTTTAATACCATAATCTCCTGAATATCCCTCTTTAAGGTCGATCATACATTCTAATGGAGTGTTTCTAGTAGACCCCGCCCCTCCCATTTCGATGTGTGCGCGCAACAACAGACAGAAGGGAAAACGAGGGCGGATACCGTGGGTAAGGGGTCCTCACGGCCCTGGAAACGTATAGGGAATACAAATAACAAGACAAGACGACAATCGCTTCCCGCTTTTCGCGACCTGAACGCGGTCGCCCGGTCTGGAAATGCGCTAATCAGGTGTCCTCCTTCACTTGGTCAGTGCTGAAAGACCTCTCATTCACACTTCGTTCACACAATCATGCTATCAACGTATCCCAGAATGCATTCGTTTCTATCTATTCTGACTAGTCTTTTTCCCAATACAAAAAGGATGAGGGTTTCACCCAGCGAATTCCCATGCCAGGCTACTCGGCTCTTCCTTGAGAGTTGATCATGCTCTCTTTACCAATTCCCAATATCTCGAGATTACAAATTCCAATTCCAATGGCAGTACTGCTCTTTCTATTTCTGTCTAGACCCAAAATCAAAACTATACTCACACGGATCCGGTCCTCAAACTTCCCAAGAAGGCGCGTATGAGTTGGGACCTCGGACTCCCCTCACTCGGGTTCGAGATGGCGTTGACTACAGCCGGGCCCGGCACCCGCCGAGGTGAGAACAGATCCCTCCGATACAAGGGAACGGTGGAGCCAGGGAGCGGCCCTCGTCGGAAGGGCGCGTTCACGGCTGGAAAAAGCCTTTAGAGGCGGAAAGTAGTGGTATATTGCCCTATATACACTTTGATTCCACAACTTCCCGGCCAACGCACCAAGGAATATGTAGCAGCAAAGCGCAGACAAACCCATGATACCAGGAGTCTGTTCAGAAGGTCCAAATCATTTATTTGTGCACAAGTCTCAAGCAAGGCAATGTCAAAATGGCTGAGCAAAGTTTCAAGCATACAATAACTTTTATAGGACTTCTGTTCATTCTAGGTATAGAAAAACATTTCATTGGTACCGGTACTCTCCCGTACCTCCCGTAGCCCTTCCATTGGTCCCGGTACTGATAAGTTTCTCCAATTATGTCCCTTCTGTGGCATGACACCTGCCTGCCCCCCTTCTAGTCCAAATTACAATGGTCAGTTCATCAACTTGTTAATGCAAAATCTCAAGGTTATGGGACCAATTTGTGCGTGCAGAAGAGCAAGGCTCTGTAACTCATCTGTCAGCACTCTCATTATTTCTTTGCAGATGTACTTTTTCTTATCAGTAACTTTTAAACATGTCTTTCTGTATTTTTCCATTTCTTGTTCTGCAGTTCTGCTTACCTAACCAAATTCAATACCTTCTACTGAGTTCTATCTTACAATAGCAGCATATTGGGGGATGTGCAATCCTATATGCCTCTCCACAGGCCTCATTACAGGTCAAGCTAGCCGGCTGGCCTGCCTATGTCAGACACCTGTGGGCAACAGGCCTGCACCCTGCCCCAGTTTAAAGGTCCTGGAAATGATAACTCGCCCATTCCACAGGCCAGCCCAACAACATTTTGGACTGATCCAGTGCCCAGAAAATGTAATGTGGCAAGTAACTTCGACAAGTACCTGGTACTGCGTGCCGCAAGTGGTGGCAGGATCAATATCATCTTTAATGCCCTCATACCAGGACAAGATGGCTTGTCTGTATAAACGGTAATTACGCATGACATTGCCTGTCTGGGAGTCCATCCAGTATAACCCTGTCTCTGAAACAGGCATCATCTGCAGAGTCTCATGAATGTGGGATGCACCATGTACCGCCTTCATGTACCTCCTCATGCTCCTCTCTTGGGTCTCTATTGTTCCTCCTATATTTGGCTTGCTTTTGCAAGCAGCAGTAAGAGACAAGAGGATAACCAACAGAAAACATCCTCCCTTAATGCCAAAATAGGTATGAGACCAATGTTACCATCTAATTTTCTGTAGGTCTGTGTGCACATAAAATATCAGCTGTGCAGCTTTTGAAGGGAAGGTTAAATTTTTGTGCGGCCACATACCGACAAATCGGAGTTATATACTTTAAAATTTGACTACACGGCATAATACAGGGTACACCACGTTGCATGCACTAGACAAATATTGTAGAACTTGTGAAAACCGTAAAATACACAACTTTTACATTTTAAGACGTCTGTGTGTGTTTTCTATCAGAATCAGAACTGTACTTTTTGTGCGCACATGTTAGAAAACGTATGTGCGCTCGCTTGGCAAGGTGTGTGCGAGCGCACACACACACACAGCTTAGAGGGAACAGTGACGCTGACCAATAAGCCCAACTTCAAATGCCACCGGAATCGTGGTGTCTAAATTGCACTGAATTGTGCTGTCTTCAAAATGCTCAGAATTGTGTTCTCTTCAGGATGTTCTAGATCTTAACGTCTACTCCTGCCCAGGTGTACAAAAGAATGATGCTTTTGTAGTTAATGCACCGATTATGTAGTTTCTAATGTGCTTCAATGCATCGGGAGCAGATCTCATCACCATATTATATGAGTATGCCTAAATCATTTCGGGTTCATTTACGAACCTTTAAAATATATTTTAATATAGAGTGCTGCGTTGTGTGCCCAGAAACATTTTACACCCTTCTGCGGTGCACATCCATCTCTTTTTCTAGAATTTCAGCGTGAGCGTACCAGTCTGCGCTGTATGTGTGTACATGAAGGTACATCACTGTGTTTGTTTTCGGCATCGGCATGTATGTGTGTAGATTCTGAAATAGCCTTAAGTACCACGTGTCCATGAATAAAGTTACACGTGAACATTTACATGCTGGCACTGCAGGGTATAAGAGAGATTGCATCTGCATTTAAGGTATGTTCTCTTAGCCCACATCATGCTGATATGTTATTAAGACAAGTAGGCACCTACCCAGGCACCCCCTGATACACCTACCCATGGCATATTGGTATAACATTACCCTCAATATAGGCCATTCATCATAAATATAGAACATAGCTAATGTGAACTTGGAAATTGTACCTAAGATGGCAGCCAGAACCATATGAAGAGGCTATGTACATGCGTTTTGGTATGGTCATGAGATGGCTGCATCCCTGTGCCTATGTGCCATCAGAAGGGGCACTAGAGATGCGTGCCTTCTCTCGGGTGTGTCACATGAATGGGGAACTGAGCTCAACTAAGTATATGACAGGAGGAAATGTGTATGGTAATATACAAAGATGATTGGAGGGATTTTGTTGGTTTGTGCCACATGATAAAAGCAGGTGTATGGGCTGTAAGAGACAGATTGGAGCCCCAATACAAGAAAGTACTGGTCCGCAGTGCTACGGTCTCCTTGCAATGGCATGAATTCTGTAATACAATAAAACTTACTAAGGGAACACGGTTGTTAGTTCAGTCTCTGACATTCAGGGACAAAGAAAGAAAAACAACAGTTTTCTGGGCGACCTGTGTGAGGACAGGAAGTGAGTGTGTTATGTGGCCGAGGCCGATGGCTTCTGGGACTGGTAAGCAACCTGTTTTATTTTCTGTCTTACTCAGCCCAGTTGCCTGTCAAAAACAATTATTTTCTGCCTTTCGTTTGGAAACACTCACTTCCCTGTGTGAACTTGTCCCAGACGGAAATTGAGGAAGAGAAGGTGGCAATTCTGAGCTTGCAGTTCTGAGCTCAAGAAGAAATGGGGAAGTAGTCAATTGTGAGAGTAAGGAGGGGCATCCCACCAGGCTAATTAATTAGTGTTTGGGCCACTGTGTGCCACTGCCTATATTGGCATAAGAGAACTAGGACACTAACTCTCCATGGGGCACTGTGCGCTGGCGACGCTGATTGGGATTCCAAGTTACCATGTGCTCTATGTAGAATTGACATAGTGGGGGACAATGCTGACTCGTCCCCCGGCCACCATGAGTCCGGCGATACTGGACTGTAGTATTGGGGCCATAGAGTGGACAAGCAGAGTTGGTGCAGCTGCAGCCCCTGGAATGAAATTTGTGGGTTAAGGGTGCTCCCCCTCACTATCCCCCCCACTCCCCCCTGCCATTAAAAGAATTGACAGGACCGCTGCCCTGTGAGAGTTCGGTCGCTATACATCCATGTCAAAAGAGGAAGTGGACAACAACGACCTGCTAAAAGTAAAAGGGGATCCCAGGGACCGTTTGCCATGTTGAGGGCCATTGGAGCCCACCTGCGCTTTGGTTCAAATGGTGCGGGAGTTTCCAGACCCCCGGGAGGAACCCTCAGGAAATTGGGCTAATGATATTTGCAAGTGATCATTCAGACCTATGATCTTAGTTAGAGACTTGACTGGCCTCCTAGAGATGCTGTTGCTGAATCCCACAGATCTTGGGAGTGGTAGGAGTAGCCTAGTGGTTGGGGGGCAAGGTACTGCAGGCCGGAAGATCTGGGGTTCAAATCACCACTAGAGGACAGCAACCTTGGGCCGGAAGGACTGGGGTTTCTAGTCCCACCAGGTGCTCCTTGTGGTCTTGGGCAAGCCACTTAACACTCCATAGCCCATGTTCCCTGTAAAATAGTTATCTCCAAGTTATAAGGGCCTGTTCAATGTAATTTCAGTTTGTTCAATGTAAAACCGCACTGAGGCAGAATAGAGCAGGTATATAAGCGAATGTAAATAAAAAAAAAATAAATAAATAAATATTGCCTTCCCTATTGGAGATGTCCCAATATGCCCACCACTGATCCGGTGGACTGACCTCTTCACTAACCAGGATTAGGACACCTGAGCAGCAGATAAGACAAACAACTGTTGAATTAAGTGTCACAATTGCTTGTTACTAAGTCCAGTTTGTCCAAGATTACTACATGTACGCAGTTTTGAAGGGGAGAAACCGGTAGCGAGCTTCCTCCCCAGATCATTGGCCACCTTCAAAAAATATTTCCGGAATCAAATACCTGGAAGAGAAAAACACTAAGGAAGGGATGTGGCGGACTTCATTAATGGCCTGTTTCCACTGATCATCGAACAACTGACTAACGACTACCACTGTGGGATAGGAACATTAATAATCTACATTCCCAAACATCCTGGATATCACCTGTCATTGTGAGAAACACTTAGCAGATAGGATTGTTCAAGCGGCTAAACAGAATGCCAAGTGACAGAAACAGCACAACGGACCAGTTGGTTGGGGCTATCCGACTATATGATTTCAAGGACAGGGGACTCCGGGGCCACAACCAGGGTTGGGGATATGGGTTGAGGAGGACCGATGGGCCAGACACAGCCATGGAGGGGAGATTGTTGCTATTGCAGAATGCCTAGACACAGGGCAGCAGAATGCCCGGAGAGACATAGAGACCGGGATGCATTTCTGAACCACGCCCACCAGCAGTATTGGGCGACCTGGCAATAGAGATGTTCTGGCATCCCTGTGAGTTCTGCTGCCCAGTACTATGCGGATTGCAATGAGGAGATACGATTGACTATCTTTGGGCCATGATCACTCTGCGCCCGAAGTCCGGATGCCTGCTTACCCTCTATCCCTCTTTCGAAAGACTGTGAAATGATCATTTCAGTAGCTGTGAAGAAATTACCCTTCATTGTCGACACTGGAGTTACTCACTCAGCTGCCTGACAGGAAGCCACCAGAGGTTGGCCCAAGGAACCTTGAGTCATACAAGCAGAAGGACTGAAAGGAAAACTGATCCTCATGACCTTACTAAGCCCCTTCCAGTCACGCTCAGCCATAGGGACCCTGTCTACCTAACATTTATGATTAGTCGTACTTTACCAGTGAACCTTTTGGGCCGGAATTTCCTTACCTGTCTTGGCTGCTCAGTGATATTCTTTCCAGATGGTGAATATGCCTTTATATGGAGTGGAGGAGTGGACTAGTGGTTGGGGCAAGGTACTTCAGGCCGGAAGGTCGGGGGTTCAATCCCACTAGAGGACAGCAACCTTGGGCCAGTAGGACTGGGGTTTCTTGTCCCTCAGGTTCTCATTGTGGTCTTGGGCAAGCCATTTAACCCTCGATAGCCATTGTTCCCTGTAAAATAGTTATCTCCAAGTTATAATGCCCTGTTCAATGTAATTTTCAGTTTGTTCAATGTAAACCGCACTGATGCAGAATAGCACGGTATATAAGAGAATGTAAATAAATAAATATGCCCGATCCAGACATCCACCAGAACCCACACTGGCTCTGCTGACCTAAGGAGGCCGGAGAGATTGTCCAATAGCCTCTATCAGCAGCATTTCAGCAGGATTTGGGATGTCTCCCTGACTCTCTGTGGGCGCATGGACTTATCAGAGGTTGGCCGACTGTGCATCCCAACCATCCAGATCACCCTTGTGGATCCGGTGACTGTCATCCAAGTTCATCAATATCCTCTTTCACCTGAAGCGGAGGAAGGCATCTATCCAGTGGTACAGGCCCTCCTTCAACAAGGGGTTATTTATCCAGCACTTCACCTCACAACACGCCTATATTCCCTGTTAAGAAGGCGGATGTCAAGATGTGGTGCTTTGCCCAGGATCAGTGGGCCTTGAATAAGGCCATGGTGACCTCCACCCCTATGGTGGCCAAACCTGCCTACAATCTGGTCTCTCGTGCCAATTTCTGCTGTGATCTTCACCATTGGGGATTTGTGTAGTGCCTTCTTCTCCATGCCCCTTTGCTCCTCTAGCCAGCCTTACTTGCTTTCACCTATAGGGGGCACTAATACATCTGGAGTACTCTCAACCAAGGGCACAAAGAGAGCCCTTCATACTTCTCACAGACCCTGAAGCAGGCCTTAGAAGATCCACAGGGCTGCAAACATTTTTTTTCAAGAGCTGTTTTCATTATTCCACGTAATCTTTATGTTTTTGGGTGCGCTGAATCCGAAAATGACCTCCATGTTGTCATAGGACATCACGTTTCCTGACAATTTAGGTAACTATGTTAAATAAGGCAATACCTAAAAATAAATGGAAACTGACTTATAAAATTAAAGTTTTATTACAATATTTTCATGAAAATCCTTTTTTGAACTGAAATGAGCTCACCTACACACACTAAACTCGATTCTTATTCCTTGTGAGGCTCCTCTTGGTGCATTTACGCTTGTGAGTAGCAGTTGGAATGTCTCTCTGAAGCATCCAACAGTAGTCTGCCATCATTGTAATGCTCCATTTTCCCTGGTATCTCCTTTTCATCTCTTTAATGTCTTGGTGGAATCGTTCACCTTGTTCCTCAATCACAGCTCCCAAATTTTCAGGAAAGTAGTCAAGGTGGGACTGGAGGAAATGCACTTTCAAACTCATCAGCCAACCTAAAGCTTGAAATGCTTTCAGCATTCGTCCGACGATCTTTTTGTAGTGAGGATCTTTGTGATGGCCTAAAAATTTCTGTAGACTTCTTTAAATGCAATCCACCCTTCTTTTTGAGGATACGTAATGGTACTTACAAACTCTTGATCAATTAAAAGACTTCTAATGTCTGGTACGACGAACAACACTTCATTCAATTTTTCCTCCAACAGGCGTGGAAACTTGGTGACCAAGTATTTGAAGCATTCTCCATCTCTTGGAAGTGATTTTAGGAATTGCTTCATCAATCCCAATTTTATGTGGAGAGGTGGTAGGAAGAATCTTTATGGGAAGGTACCAAAGTTTCTCGGAGGACATTTTTTTTCACCGACTGTTAGCACCCTCGGCTGTCAACTCTTCTTGGTCCAGTGATTTTGTCGGTTAGGATATTTGGTATACCCAGCTTGTTGCCCGAGCAGCATGCACAAGACCTTCAAGTCCCCACACGCTTGCCAACCATGGTCTTCATATTTAAGTTACGAAGAACCAATTCCAAGTTCTCGTAGGTTTCCTTCAAGTGTACAGAATGACCTACAGGTATGGAAGCGTAAAAAGCCATTGTGGAGTAAAACTGCTTTGAGACTTCTTTTTGAAGAATCTATAAAAAGACGCCATTGCTCTGAATCATATTGGATTTTAAATTGACCCATCAGACCTTCGACATCGATGCAATAAACCAACTTGTGTTCCTGGGCGAAGTAAGGAACGAACTCCTTTTCACGATGTCTGAACCATGAAGATGACACTCCTGGCAAACAATAAATTCCTGCTTTTCAGCCTTGATCCGAGTAACTCAGCGGCATCGTTGGGAAGATTCAAGTCTCTTACCAAATCATTCATCTCCTCATGAGAAAACTATTTTGGTCTTGTATATTCTTCAAAGTCAGAACTTGATTCGTCATCTGGTTCAGGTATGACTTCACATTCATCGGAGCTAGTTATCTCTTCCAAGGTAGCAGGGGGCTTGGGTACTGTTATATCTGTGCCATGGGGGATGGGACGAATTGCTGAGTGAAAATTGGGGTATGAAATGGAATGCTTTCATTTGGCAATTAAGCCCTCTCACATCGCATGAACAAAAGTAACAGTCGTCACTATGGTTCTTTTGCTCTCGCCATACCATAGGAAAACCATAACGGAAAGATTTTTTCTTACCCTTGAACCAGTTTTAGAGGTCCTCAACACACCGTTTGCATACTTTATGAGGCGCCCAGACTTTATCTTGATCTCCAATTTTTAGTCCAAAGTATGCAAAAGTATACTTACCCTTTTTACAAAGTCTGTAATATTCTGCTGTTGCTTCAACACTGTATATTCACCACAGATGAAACAGAAACTGTCTGGCGAATTAATACACTTTCGCGGAGCCATAACATAACGGTTGAAGAATGACGAGCTAACACGAATTGTGATGAAAAAGTGTGAACAGCCTAGAACCAAGAACCTGATGATGATTTGTGCACAAGTGTGGCATGCAGGAGAGAGCAACTCTGTGTCTGTACACGAGACGTCACAGTGCTGGCCACGCCCCCTGCACTGACCGGAGATGCTGCTATCTGCCCGTGTCTCCCTCTCACTGGATTCTTCAGGAAAGATGAACCCCTTCTACCATTAGAAGCACGGACTTAAAACTTGCTTAGCTTATGTATATATTGCTGACCATCAGATTTACAGTGCTATATATTTTTTTACATAACTCGGACAACCCCTTTAAGGTTTTTTTGGCATTTTATATCTTAAATGCACTTATGTGAATTAATTAATAGTAATTTGAATTAATTAATAGTAATTTGAAAAAAATTGATAAAGTGAAGACAATTTTGCATGTTGTGGCAAATCATGACGTCTAGGAGTTTTTTCAATATTTTATTTGTTTTAAGCACACCAAAATACATGGAAATTAGATGAAAATAATCAAACAGCTTTTTAGTCGCAGACCTGTGAGACTTTCATTTTTTGTCAGACCCCATGCTCCTCAGGACGTTGACAGCTTCCTGGTGTGCTCCTCAGACTTTGCCCAAGCTGACTCTCTTGACCTTGTTATGGTGCCTACCTCACATGGCTTGAAGGTAAATAAGAAGAAGTTATAATACTGTCAGTCAAAAGTTGTTTTCCTGGGCTACCGGCTGCAAACAGGGCCATCACACACTTTTCATTTCCCGGATACAAGTTATCGCTTAAGTTCTCGGCCTCTCACGAAAAGACAATTGTTCAAATTTCTAGGACTTTGAAAGTGTTGCTGTTATTGGATTTTGGACTGTGCTGTGATCGCTATGCTGCTTATTGACTTCCTGAAAGGAGAAATACCGGAGACTGAGTTGCCATGGGTGGAAGAAGCTGAGCAAGCCTTTTGTCACTATAAGTAGGCCTGCAGGGGGATCTGGCCCTTGGAATTGCCTAACTATTCCTTGATGTTTCAACTGTTTTGTCATGAAGGGGCTGGAGTTACCACCAGCGTCCCTGTCCAGGATAATGGATCTGGCGTTGGCCAATTGCCTACCTGAGTCATAGGCTAGACCATTTCTCCAAAGGCTTACCAACCTGTTTATGAGCGGTCTGCGCTGCAGCTTCACTTCTTAAAATTGCTGTACCCATCCTATTGGATCATCAAACTACCCTTTGGGTCCCACATTCTGTTGACACACTTGCTACCTCCAATAAAACTCAGTTCCTATTAGTGGCACATCTACTACATTGGATATTGCCCTTTGAAGAACCCCAATCTTTCAGTGTCCTGCTGTACCCAGCTTAACCCATCAACATTGCTGCTCCTCCTGGAGCAGGGACTACCTCATGATTGCCTGCAGGCCATTGATCTGGAGACTAAGCCAAGATCGGACCTTTTTCCCCTTTCCAAATGCAGATGTAGAATTCTATGTGGATGGTTGCTATCTAAGGGATGGGGCAGATTTTTAACCTTAGGATATTCTGTGTGTACTTTGCATGAAATTGTTGAACATGGACATTTGGCTGATGTTCCAGAGCCCATGCAGCTGAACTTGTTGGCTCTTACATGGGCTTGTCAATTGGTCAAAGTAAAGGTTTGACTGTTTTCACTAACTCTTGGTATACTCACGGTGTCATCTGAGACTTTGGTATGATATGGAAAACTCAAGGGTTTCTGACCTCCAACAAACCTATTGCCCATGCTGATGTTATCTTCAAGCTCCTCGAGTTTTCATTGTTACCCTTCGCACTGTATGTGGTGAAGTGCAAGGGCTATGACTCTCAGATACTGATATTGCCAAGGGCAATGCTAGGGTGGATGCTGCCATCAAAGCTGCTGCCCTTTATCATATTCATTCTTGTTGTGTAACAACCTTCTTGTTTTTCAGGTGCTGACCATGAGGCTTATCCAAGACTTCCAGCAAATTGCCACCCCAGAGAAGCTTCAATCATGGCAGTCATCGGGGTCAAAAAGGGGGGATATGGATTGATCAGGCTGGTAGGCACTTTGCCCCTAACTTTTTATTGCACCCATTGTGCCAGTTATATCATGGGGTTGCACACAGAGGGAAATCTGCTGTGTTGCATGCCATGGCTCTACACTGGGGAAATGAAGAGAGGGTGTTGGAAGTTGCAATATTTCCAAGTAAACAATGTGGGGAAAGCATGTAAGGTAAAGCCTCAGCAATTCCATGATCTGAAGGCCTTTCTTAATGTTGGAAGTGACTTTATTCAACTACCTAAGGTGATGAGAACTGAGCCCTGTTTGGTGGTGGTAGCATGTTTTCGGATTGGGTGGAGGCTTATTCTTGCAGGAACGCAGATACTGCTACAGTGCCCAAAAACCTTTTTGAAAAATTTCATCCTTACTTAAGGAATGCCTCAGGTTCTCTTGAATGACAGAGGAACACACTTTACAGTACAGGGCAAATTATGACTCAGGTATGTCGGGGACTAGGAATTAAACAAGCCCTGCATACCGCCCATCACCCTCAAAGCTCTGGCCAGGTGGAGAGGGTCAATGGGATTCTCAAAACAAAGCTGTCCAAATTCCTAAATATGTACACTCTGGAGGAGAGAGGGGATAGGGGAGATATGATTCAGACCTTTAAAAACTTAAAGAGAAATAAGGAACAAACAAACCTCTTCCAAAGACGGGGAAGCTGTAAAACTAGCGGGCATAACATGAAGCTGCAAGGTGGTAAATTGAAAGGCAATGTCAGGAAATACTTTTTCACTGAAAGGGTGGTGGATGCTTGGAATGCCCTCCCGATGGAAGTGGTGGGGGCAAATACAGTGACGGAATTCAAAATGGCATGGGACAGACACAGTGGATCCCTTTACAGCGGGGTTCAAACTCAAATTGCTTTGAGGGCCAAATGAGGACTTGTAGAGTAACACGGGGGCCGCACAAGACGCAGGCCTCATTTGCATAAGGGCATCATTTGCATAAGGGCATCATTTGCATAAATATTTGCATAGGTTACCATACACTAACTTTTAGTAAACATGCCTCTTAATGAGTGTATGGATAACGAAAGACTAAAAGATCTCTACATTACTATAAACCAGTGCCAACCGCCAGGCAAATTAGGCCTACTAGAAACACTGCTCATTTAGAACCCATAGCAAACCTGCCGTGTCCTAACAGCACTACCAGGACTCACAAAGCACCATACCCTAACTATCAAAAGGCAACACTGCAAATATTAAAAATCACCACATTTCAGAGACATAACAATACATGACCTACTCGGGAAAGAGAAACAAGTGGCAATGTCAAATAGGAATTACATAACACAGAATACCTCAGCTCAGTTACACATGCAGAACATACACCATCACCAAACAAGGAATCACAATTTAGAAACAGGAAGACAATTTTAAACTGGGAACCCCAAAAAGCCAAAAATTAGAATGTACAACACTGTAGAAATTAAAACTATACATTGATTTCCTATGTGTATTCAATATAACAAGTGCAGGAGTTTTAAAGATGCACAGTTTCCAGAGAGCTGACATATTTTCAGTTAATAAATTCAATATAAAAGAGATATTTTTCTAACCTTGTTGTGCATTTTTTTTTCAGTTGCAATTGTTCCATTCACTTCGTATGGTTCTCTTTGTCGTCTTCTGACTACTCTCCATCGTTCGGCTGTCCATTTGTCCTTTGCTTTGCCTAGTTTTTTTCCATTCTATCTCGACATATGCGTTAACATACTAATCATTCGCCGTGTCGCATCTTTCCGCATTCCTATTTTCATTTCCACTCAAATTTTACCCACTCAAGCACTACAATCCCCACTTCACGTCCCAATACACGGCCAATTGTAGGATTTTTCTTCCTCCCACAACAAAAGTATTTCCATCTCCATTTCACTCTACCAGCCCCATTCCCATTCTATATCGTCCACCAACATGCAACTACCTTCTAGCTCCTCCGGCCCCCAACCCAGCATCCGCTCCCTTCTTAGTCCCCGCATCATTCAGCCCATTTCCAGTCCTAGCTCCCTCCCCTCACAGCCCATTTTGCCATTCCAAGACACCCATTCCACTCAGCCCATTACCATTCCAAGACCATGTTCACCAATCAGCTATTTGCAGTTTCAAGCTCCCCCTATGGGCTACGCGGCACCAGCCCATTTCCAGTCATAGCACCCCCCCCCCCACCCCCCACCAGTCCTATTACCTTCTATGCCCCCCCCATTATATAGCCCATTATCGGTTCATAAGCCCCCCAACCACCCCAAACAGCCCACTTTCCAGGCCTAACCCTTCCATCGCACTATCTTCATTCTTAGCCCCACAATAACAACATTTCTAGTCTTAGACCCCCCTTAATTCAGACCACCTCCAGTACTAACCCCATCACCCCAGTTTCAGTACACCCCCCCCCAGCCACACATCAAGTCATGCTCCCTCCCCAGCCACACATCCAAGTTCCTGCTGCCCCCACCCAACGTCCCTTCATGCTCACCACACCCCCCCTCCCCGTCCGTGATCCCCCCCCCCCCCCGTCCTGCTCTCCACACCCAGTCCTGCTCTCCCCCCACAGTCCTGCTCCTCCCCCCATCAAGTCCTGCTCCCCCCCCTCCCGTGCCCGTCTGCCTCCCCCCCCCGCAGGTCATGCTCTGCTACCACCCCCATCAAAGTAATGCTCACCCCCCAGTCCTGCTCTCCCCCCAAATCAAGTCCTGCTCCCCCACCAGTCCTGCTCCCCCCAATCAAGTCCTGCTCTCCCCCACCATTCAAGTCCATGCTCTTCACCCCCCCCATCAAGTCCTGACTCTCCCCCCCCAGTCCCTGCTCACCCCCATCAAGTTATGTCCTCTCACCCCATCAAGTTTTCTGCTCTCCCCCCCATCAAGTCCTGCTCCCTCCATACCCCCCCCGGGAAAATTATAAACTTTTTAAAAAACCCAGCTTCCTGCCTGCTGCTGCCGCCGCTGCCGTGGCCGGCAATAGCAGCAATATCGCAAAGTCCGCGCGAGGCTCCGCTCACCCCCCTCTTCCTTCTGCTTCCTTCCTTCCATTCCTGCTTGCCTGCCAGTTCTACGCTTCGGCTTCGCCTTTCAGAGCCGCGAAGGGAGAGCTGCTATCGTCTATGTGATTTTCCTCGTGTGTTACTCTGTTCACTTACCGCTGGGGCAGATGGGAGGAAATTTCCCATCTGCCCACATCGGGCTGAACAGAGGCAACGAGGGAGAAGCTCTCCTTCGCGGCTCTGAAAGAGCGAAAGCCGATAAGCGGAAGCGGAGGAAACAGAAATGGCAGGCAAGCAGAAGGGAGGAAGGAAGGGGGGGCGGGAGGGGACGGAGACACGCGGGACTTGCGATATTGCCTGCTATTGCCGGCCACCCGGCAGCGGGGCGAGGCCAGCAGCAGCAGAAGCCGGGGTGTTTTTTTTCCCCATATGCATCGCGGGCCGCACAAAGGTCTCGCGCGCGGGCCGCGTGTTTGAGACCCCTGCTTTACAGCAATAGGATAAATAATAAAAATAAACTGAACCATTATTCATAACAAATAGGGGTGTCCTACACGGTAGCAGCGGGTTCACCCTTAACAAAGACATGGGGAGGGTTGTGCCTGCCACAGAGTGGCAGGGGTTGCACCTACTCCTGCCCATTCTTACTGGGCAGAATGAGTATGGACCCATAATGGTCTTTATCTGCAGCTCATTTACTATGTTACTCATGTTACTACAATGAATCAAAAATTGGATACAGGTCATTGCCTCTAGCACTAATGAACCTCCGCACCACCTAGTTAGGTAACAAGGGATTAGCTTACCAATATGGAGAGTGTTACCTGGAGACCCTTTTCACCATTCCATCATACACCCCTAAAACAGTTCTGGTCTTAATGCGCAATGAAATATTGTATCTATTGTAAAAGTGTCGTATGGCCCCTCTTTCTCCGGTGAATTTTACAGGTTCAGAAACATGTTTTCCAGGTCCCCCGTGCAGCGGACACAGTTGGCAGCACAGGAGACTGTGTTTATAGAAGGTCAATCAACAGAGAAAACCTCATTGGGAACATCGGGTGGCAAGAGCCCTACCAAGTTCTGTGATAAACAGGATAATCAGCGGTCAAGCTTGAGGGTCATCTCACATGGGTCCATGTTTCTCATTACAAGAAGACGAGGAAGCCCCAAGGAGTCCTTGGCCTTGCAAACTGGGAGAATTGTGATTGATGATCTAGCGACAGACGAGATGTAAACCCCAAGATATTGAGATATAGATTTTGTGGACAGCCGACCTGGTAAACAGCTGGCATTGGCCGCGGGTTCTGGGAAAAAAAGAAGTGTTAAGACCTCCCCTTACCCCTAATCTTTTGTGCAGACTTTACAGGAATTCATTGACCCTTCAATCCGGAAATAACTGTCTTGTTTGTAGAGAGGATTCCCCCTACTGGGGTGAGATAGGCCACCAATAGGGTAAATACGATCTCCTCGTATTGCTTAACCAACACGCATCCTTTTCTTTCCATCTTTGAAGGTTCGCCACAAACATCATTTGGCAGGAGGCAGCTTTATTACACCTATGGCCCACCTTTTTAAAATGATTGTTGAGGGGTGCACCCCACTTTTTGTTTCCGAGGGGAGAGGGATAATTTTAATGGGGGAAGTATAGCTTTCAGGGCTACTAATCCACTAGGTGGGTTAGGCAGCTGCCTAGATGGCAAGCAGACCCGTGTGTGCCAGTAGGCCCATTGCTTAGGCAACCATGGCATGCTGATGCCCTCATGCAGGAGTTGTACCACTGGCCCCCCACCTCATGGATGTCAATGATTCCGGCAGAGGGATTGGGGGGTGAGCGACTAAGCTCGGGCGGGCAGCAGCCGAAAAGCAGGCCATGTGCTGATGCTTCTCACCCTCCAGAAGTTGTGTCAGAGGGGGGTCAGAATCCGCAGGCTGTGTGTGCCAAAGCACAGTTATTTATTTTATTTCAACAGGTTTTATAGGATGCCTCATCCTTAAATCACAGTGGTTTACATAAATCTCAGCATTTACAGTATAACAGCATTATTAGTTTACATGATAAACAGTGTATCCGTTAAACATTCAGAAACAACTAAGTAATGGGTACTTAAACGTGGGGGTAATTTAACTAACGCTAGAACTATTTACAGGGGGGTTGTTAATGTGTTAGGGCTATCATTATGTGGTAGGATATTGTGCAAGTTGCTGGGGGGTACTATGTGACATTTCCAAAGTATCCTTTAAAAAGGTGAGTTTTAAACTTGTTCCTTTAAATCTTTTGTGTCCTGTGTGGAATTTTACCTCCTCCGGTAATGTGTTCATTAGCGAAGGATGCTGCCAAGCAAGAGAGTTCTCTTGGTGGTGATGTCCTGGGGACTTTGTGTAGGGGCTGGGGAGTTAGTATTCTGTTTCATATTTGGTGCTCCTTTCCAGTCAGTTATTGAGGGTTCTTTAGTATTGACGGCCTTGTAGAAAATAGCAGAGTTGTTGTTTATTATTTAAATATGGTTGGTTATTGTCTTGGATTTTATGTGAGCGTGTATAGGAAAGCCAGTGTAGTTGCTTCAAAATGGGGATCTTGTGGGCGGACCTTGCTGCACCAGTGATAATCCGAGCAACAGTGTTCTGTGCTATCTGAGGCGGGTGGATGGTGTGTGTTGGTAGGCCCTGTATATTGAGTTGCAGTAGTCCAGTATTGAAGTGACTACTGCTTGGATTATTGTTTAAAGTTTTGCTGGTTTGAGAAGTGGTTTTAGTCTCCACATGACCTTCATTTTATGATATTGCATTTTTGTGTAGTTTTATTTCCGGGGGACTGCATGTGTAAGGTTTGGTCCAGTATTACTCCGAGGTATCAGACTTTGTTTCGTATGGCCTTATGCTTTTAGCTGACAAGTCTATCGAACAGGGAGGACTGAATGGTATGGTTTCTTGTTATGTATAGGGATTTTGTTTTTTTGTAATTTAAGTTGAGGTTGTGGCTTTTGCAGCAAGTTTATTTTTTATTATTTAAAGTTCGTTTCTATACCGCGCTCTTAAAACTCAGCTCGGTTTACAGATAACAGTAACTTTGTCCTTGAGTAAGGAAAGTTAAGAGAGAACTGTGCTGGAATTACAGAAAACAGGGTAGAAAAAATTGGGTTAACTGGGAGGGGAAAACTATATACAAGATATAGGCTAAGGCCAGTACCCATCTCTAGCTGACTATTTACGTACTCCTGCTAGGAGTGTGGTAGTGCTCTTGTGTAGTTTATCATGCTTCCAGGCAATTTATTATTTTGGTTTGCATTCAGGATTGTTAGTGTTGATTGGAGCAAAACACTCACATGCATAACACATCTGCATAGAGTCGGTATTGTATATTGGGTTTAGTGATGATTTGGCATACAGGTTTGTTATGTAGAGGTTAAAGAGCAAGTGAGGACAATGCTGAGCCTTGTGGCATGCCGTGGGGCTGCTGCTGCCGAGCTTAGCTGTACAGAATCAGCGGCAGCAGGGGGTGGGTGGGGTGTTTGTGGTATGACATGGTGAAGCAAGGGGGGGAAAGGGTGGCACGGCTCAGTGTGTGGGCGGGGGGGGGGGGGGGATGGCAGAGCTGGGGCTTCTGCCTAGGGTGGGCAGAAACCCTTGTGCTGGCTCTGTTAGCTTTGCCACTATACTTGGCAGCAAGATGGGCTCCTGAGTTCCAAGGACCACGGTTCTGTTTATGCAATCCTTGATGAGGAGAGTGGATGACATGGCAACGTAGTTACGAACCCCATCTGGGTTATTATATCATACCTTTTCCCAAAACTGTGAAGGAATAGCTCCCATCCCCCAATAGCTATACCTGGCAATGGCTCGCTTTCCCTAAGAGCCTGAATAGCTCACGTAGGGCATTAGTTTGTATGTGGCGACCTGGCCTACCAACGGCTCCAGAAAGGGGGGTCAGGTACCTGGCTCATTGCAATATTCCCTTCCTCTACTCTCTATTTACCCCCTTGATTGGGATGTAAATCACACTCAGTCCCTAGGGTCCCAGCCCTATGAATTTGACCAGGTCCCCAAAACTCCACACTTCTGAGTGCAAATGGACATTCTTTCTGAACCCACTGAAGAAGAAAGAAATGCATCCCTTAAGGAAGCTTAAGCCTATATTGAGTTCCAACCTCCAAACGTACCAAATCCAAATTAGAGGCCCTATCAGGCATGGGATGGCTGGCCTTTCAGGGTCTTCCCTTGGCAACGAACAGGACATGTCATTTCGACGCCTTAAAGGGCAGTTGCTTGATCTCCTTACGGAGAGTAATACATGAGCACTAAAGGAGTTACAGGACAAGGTATCCCCTCTGTGCACCTTTTCTATGCTGTTGCTTTGGCCATAATGCGTTGTATATCGTTGCTTATTGCAATGCACAGGTACCTTGCTGGCATGCATTATCACGTTGCCTACACCAAACCTTTAAGTATGCATGTAGATTAAGGTGTGGCTCACCCATGACCCTCATTCCCACTGCTTGGGTAGACCCCATGTTAGTGGGACAGGAAATCGCTCATCTTCAAGCCATACCGTTTGCCGATTCCTCATATTAAATTGGTTGGGAAATTACCCATTGTGAGGGGTATGACCAAAAGGGGGGAACTTTTGCACTAGGAAATTGTACTTAAGATGGCAGACAATAAACACGTTAGCAGGAAGGTGTGCATGCTTCCGGTTTTATACTCATATGGCTGCCTGTCTGTGCCTATGTGCCACTAGCAGGGGCATGAGAGGGCTGCCTTCTTCGGGTGTGTCACAGAATGGGGAACTAAGCTTAGCTAAGGAGTATGACAGGAGGAAATGTTTAAGGTTACTATACTTAAGATGATTGGAGGGCTTTTGCTTGTTTCAGGAAAGTACGGTCTCAGGGCTACGGTCTCCTTTCAATTGCAGGAATTCTGTATAAGATGAAACCCATTAAGGGGGAAACACGATTGGCAGTTGAGTCTCTTTGAACACTCAGGAACAAAGAAAGAAAAAGGCCACAATATATATAAAATATACATCGGCCCCCTCCCACCCTAGAATTCATCTATTTTGGAACTGATGTTCTAAGTCATGAAAAACTTGCAACTCACATCACATTCCTAGTGGTTGGGGCCAGGTGCATAAGGAAGGAGGGCTGGGGGTTGAAATCCAACTGGAGGGACAGCAATACCTTCATGACAGAGGGACTGGGGTTTCTAGTCTCATAGGTGGTCCTTGTGGCCTTGGGCAAGCTACTTCACCCTTGTGGGAGCAAGAGGAGAAAGGGTTAACACAAAAACAGCAAAAAATCAAAATATTGTAGAATGTTGGAATTCCTCCTGAGGTGCGTACGTGAAGCTTTCAGAGGGTATGTGACAATAGTATGGAAAAATTGTGAAAACACACTTATCAGTTAAGTGGTGGACAGAGGGAGAGAGGGTAACGCGGCAACTATGAGATATAAACATGCCATTCTTAGACATTGAAGAAGAACAAAGGGCCCCCAGTATAGCTTTCAGAACACAAGGAGTTAAAGTGATATATTTCCTGGGAACTGACGCGGGTGGGAGCGCACCAAGCAAGAGAACCAGGTAAAGAACCGAAGATGAGTAGGGGCAGAGGTCAGATAATATAAATCTGACCAAGCGCCCAGGCTGATAATTACAGATAGAGGCCCAAATAAGGTGTCACCGGAGAGGGGTACAGAAATGAGTAGAATTAACATGGGCAAATCACACAAGTGGAGCCTTAGACATCTGGAACAGAAATGAGGTAATTAGAGAGAATGCCAGAAATAGCACATATGATTCTGAGCAAGGGTAGATAATGTGACAGGGATCAGAGAGGCGATGAGTTTCGTCTACTGTGCAGTGAAGGCTGTGTGGGGTATGGATTCCTTGGGTTCCCTATGGCCCCAGTATCCCGATTGTCATGTCTGAGAGTTTTGTGTGTGTGCTAGTCTTGTGTAAAATTGCATCTAAGTTATAATGTGTAAATTGTCTTGGGTAAAATGGTTGTGTGTAAATTGTCTTGTGTAACTGGCTCTAGTGCAATGGGTGTGTGTCTAATGTCTAACAATGACTGCTTTTGTCCAGGATGCCTGGTCACACATTCTTTCCACTCACTGTTAGTGACAGGACAGAAGGATGTTACTTTTGTTTGTCTTTATGAGTCAGGAAGTAAGACATAATAATGCAGGGAAGAGCAGACATTCTTGCTTGTAGCTGTTTAGAGATCTGCACCAAGATACAGTACAGAATAACCCTGGGTGTTTGCTGTGAGAGGGTGGCACGATCTGTAATTCAACTAGACTGCTTTTTCTTTGTTCTCTAGTCTTTTTGTTGATGTAAGAAAGGGCAATAGTAAAGGAATCCTTCTTGCTAAGAAAAAGCTGTGGAGGTAGTAACATAACCATATACGAAGCGAATGTACTGTCCTGCATAAGGTGAGGTCTAATTGGGACGTGTAAGTCTTCCTTGTGTGTTATTTATTGGAAAGTGATATGTCACTCTCTGAGTGGTTTCCCCTTTGGATGGAGGAAGGTGTCTGCTTGGAAGTCATCTGGCCCACAGTCCAGCTGACCCTTCGCTCCTATAAACCCTCCGTTGCATCAGGTACAAAAACGTACGTCGATTGTGAACCCTTCGGGGACAAAGGAAATATATACCATACCTGAAATGTACTAACCACTTTGACCCAGTGAACAAGCAGTATGAAGCAATGATAAATAAATAAAACAATTTTTTGGCAGACCTTCTATCCTTCAGTGGGTGCTAGCCCAGCTATAGCTAATTCCCACTTGTTCCATTTTACTTTTATAATATGCTTATATTATTAAAAAAAAAGTCTCCAACAAACTTCAATGCAGTGCCCTCTAATCCCCAAATTGCCAAATTATTATGCGATTTATATCACCAACATAAAGTCAAATTTTGAACTCAGAAAATGGTTAAACAGTTCTATTTCAGGATAATCCTATCGCCACTATAACCACCCCTATAACCTTATTATCACTTATCTTATGCAATGCTCCTTTGTTGGCTTGTATTCTACAATGCTCTTTCCTTGGTGTCCAATGCAGCAATTCTTACAGGGAGTATTTCACTATTTTCCCATCTGGACTTCAATCAGCTTAAACTCAAAATGGCTGTAGCATCTATTTAACCTCTTGGAGTGACAACTTCCTATGCTCCAACCTTAAAAAGACACCAACCTACATGTAGTAAAACTCCTCTTCAGTTTTTAAACGCCATACATCATACCAACGATTATCCTGTAAGAGAGAGATGAAAACTATTTGCCGTTTAAGAGCTGTTTTGATGAAATTTAACTAAGGGATGAAAATGAGCTCCTGGCTCATTTAAATCCCTTCGCTACTGTAAATTTTATGAGAAATTTCTCACGTTCTTAGCCAAGGTAATGCATGAGAAATTTCACTAAAAATGAACTCCTTGCCCAGAAGCAGTGATGGATAAAAGGGCAACTGGTCCCAGTATCCTAGGCTTCCCTCGGGGGGGGGGGGGAAGGACTTTTAATTTTCTCTAGTGGTCTTAGTGGCTCATGTGACTATCCCCACTTAGGCCCCTGTTCCAGGGGTTCACAAAAAGTTGATAAAATTGGTGGCCAAGACATTAGGAGCAGCTCCTCTTGCCCCATCCCTTTAAAAATTATGTGTGCCTCTACCCCTCCTGTCTTAAGACTCTGATGATTCAGTATCCCAGGGTGCTGCTGAAAATAGGTGACAGGAACAATTCTTCATTTGGTTTCCCTCCCACGGTAGTGTGGCTATCGTTGTAATATGATGGTTGGTCCTGACGAACCTAGCAACACCATTTGTTGTCTCTTCCAGATTGGGTTCCTTAGAGAATTGTTTGTTTCATTCACCATTGACCTTCTTCTGGCATGCTCCCATTCAATCAGCCTTCTAAACTGCAGTTCAATCCCTTTAGGGGCCCTTGCGAAGGGTTTTACAGTCTTATTGATAAGTTACCAATGTGAAAAAACAGTTGTCAAAGAACCTTGCCTGGAGACCAGGTAACATCATATCTCGTAGAGCTCTCCCTTTGCTCTAAACTCCTCTGGTTCCATGGCAATCAAACGAAATTGGCTCGGGGGTGGGATTGTTTTTATTTTCTGACAAGATCTAACCTCTGGTAGGCTGGTAGGTCTAACGAGGGAAGGCAACAGGAGAGTCTCACAATGAGCCTGTGCTAGCACCTGACCACCACAGCCAGGTAATGGGTGATGGCCAGTAAACATGGATGCCATATTTTTAGGCCAGAAAAATACGGGCAACACACTGCAAGCGCTTGGGCACATAGGAGCACAATAGAGTGCTGTGCATCCAAAGGTTTGCTTTGGTAAAAGAACTTGCGGGTCTATACCCGTAGACCAAGATCAGGCGAAAGAAAGGGTTGACCTTCACAAAGGATTCGGATGCTGTTTCATCCACTTGGCCTACATCCTCAGTTAGTATAGGAAGCACCTCATCTAGGAACTGCAAACTGTTGTCCAGAGAATGTGGAATCCACGAAGTGGCAGGGCCATGTGTGTTTGATAGCAACATGGCCTGCCGCCGCATGATGACACTGAGCTTGTGACCCTGACACTGGAATCAGTGGTAGTGAGGGGTGGAGGGCTGCCGCACGGTACATGAGGGAGGAGGTGTTGCCCACAGTTGGGGTGGCTATGAAACCTTTGGGCTACGCCTGCTTATCAGTCGAAACTAGAGATAGGTGCTTGTTGAACCATTGTTGTTTGGAGAATTTTCTTTTAGAGAATATAAGGGCTTGCTTGCTTGGAATTGGGTTCTTAATTTGTGTTGACTTACTTCCCTTGCTGTTTTCTTCCTTTATTTTATTGATTTACATTCTCTCTATATACTGTGCTCGTTCTGCATCAGTTTGCGGTTTTACATTGAACAACTGAAATTACATTGAACAGGGCATTATAAACTTTGGAGATAACTATTTTAGCAGGGAACATGGGCTAGTTGGAGGGTAGCGTGGCTTGCCCAAGACCACAAGCAGCACCTGTGGGACTAGAAACCCCAGTCCTTCTGGCCCAAGGTTGCTGTCCGATCTAGTGGGATTTGAACCCCGACCTTCTGGCCTGAAGTACCTTGCCCCAACCACTAGGCCACTCCTCCACTCCCAGTGGGGGGGGGGGGTGGGGGGGAGAGGATTATTCGTAGCATTTCTTAGTTTGCTGTTCTGTTCTGTTTTGGGGGGGATCCTATTTTTTTTGGTATGGGCAGGCTAGGAAACATATAATGGTAATTTCCTTTTGGGTGCTTTCTGTAAAGCTAAAATTTTCAATTAAAAATAGAAGCTGCCGGAGTCCCTCTTAGTTAACAGGAGATGGTGCAAAGTGAGCATTGCATCATATGTCAAATTGGCCTAGCGTCAAGTATATGGACTGGATTCTAGTGATGTCAAAACTGATACTAAACTATTGAAAGCAACTTAAAACATATCAGTAACCAGTGAGGAGCACATGAGGCTCATACAAAAAATGTGGTAATGTGTGAGTTAAGTGGTCAAATTTTGATGCTTTAATATAGCATGAGCTGCCGCATTTTGTATGGCTGGCATTGACTTAGCAGATCGATTTGGTAATACCTTATAAATTACACTACAATTCCCATGGCACAGAAATTTCAATGATTGAAAAAAACAGTCCAAAATCTTATGGAGAAAGAAACCGGATGAACCGTATGCAAGCATATAACAACCTGCTGCTTGCAACAATTACCTTGATCGGCAATTGCATAGTCAACTGAAGATATCTGGGATTAATACTTATAAAATAGTTTTCTTCTGATAGCACCAGTACAAAAAGGCCCCATTCAATTCTGAACAGATATTACCAGTTTCCTGGTCAGACTAATTCTTTCATCGGTACTTTTTATTCTAAAAAATATTCTCATTCTATCAGTGATAAAGATAGGATCAGGTTGTGTAGGTAAAACATTTCTTAGAATCCTGTGCTATTGAATTTAGATCAGTCTCTTGATGAGAAGAATGCCGCCTCTATAACCTTGTGCTCTTGATGAGGCCTTTAAAGAGATTTGGCGCCCAATGAAGCAGCTGCCAAGTAAGAGAAGATGCTCCCATTTTTAGTTTACATCCTCCACTTTGATCTCTTAAAAAACGTAGGTATGCAAGCGGATGCGTGCCTGGAGGAAGGCACGTATGCAGATGCATACTTGAGAGTTGATGTTTGAAATCAGCAGGCTCAATTTAAGGAGGCAAGTAGGAAAGCTAAGAAAGGACTATGTAGCTACACTGATTAGAAGGTGGCCAGTTTCTGGATGGCACTGGCAACCTTTTACCATTTCTCTATTCTCAGCTGACTAACAGGGTTCTCAGCTCAACCTGGTGATGTTAGTTACCCTCAGATCAATATGCCTGTGTATTCTGCAGGCACAAGACATCAGATTGTGTCCAACAATTTAAACTTAACATCATGGATGAAACGATATTGCCACCCACACATGATAACCAACAAATTGTGGGGGTGACAGCCTCTGGTAATCCATCTTTGTCTTGGAGTCAACCTGGGTAGTTGTACTCCCCTCTCTGAATTTGAATTATCTAGGAAAGAAAGGTTGTAGTTCCCTGGCAATCTACTTCCGGTGACACTGCTCAAGAAAACCCAGGCAGCTTCTGGGTCGCCAGGAGTCAGGACTGACTCAAAGGCACACATTGCATTTGCACGCGATCCTCCCTTCTATTAAACATGGGTAGGGCTTTGTGCCTCAGGTATTCCCAGTCGTGGCTATGGAAAAAAAGGTTGCTTTCGTATAGTTGTCGGTCAACATTATTGGGTACACCTTGCAGTTCAACCCCTTAATGTTCAATAGCTCCTAAAAGAAAAGTGGCCACCGTGAACTACGGACCTTTGGACTATATATGGCATCACATATTTGACAACATAAAAATAAATCCAATAAAAACAAGAAACAATTAAAAAACCGGAAACAGCAGAAAAAAAATGGGACATTACCCCACAAGGACATGATTATCTGGCATCTTTATAAAACAATTTCAAATCACAGTTTGAAAAGAAAGAACCACAGTTATGGTTTATGGTTATAGGCACTTGATTATACCGCCCTTTCTACATTGTGCATCAGAGCAGTTTACATGTATGTATTATGCTAACAGGTACTTTTTATTCCCTTGTACCCGAAGGGCTCACCGATCTAAGTGTACCTTGAGGCAATGGAGGGTTACGTGGCGGGTTGCCCAAAAGCCACAAGGAGTGGCCAGGGGACTAGAGGACCCCAGTCCCTCCGGCCTAAGGTTACTTGTCCCCATGCGGGAATTGAACCCCCCGGCCCTCGTGGCCTAGGAAAAACTACCAGCAGACAGATGTATGTAACCTTCATAGATGGATATAAGAAACCCCATTGAAGGTTCTGTCATCACTTGTCAAGGGTCATGCAAGCACCTATTAGTGAAGGGTGCACATAACTCCTGTCCGGTCATATTTGTGTTTTTTTTCTCGGAAATTACTATGTTAAGTGTGCACATACATCTTTTGTGTTGTTGTATACCGCTTGTTGTTGTGTTGTTAAGTGCCGTTGAGTCGGAGGCGACCTCTCGGCGATCACTATGGATAGCTATCCTACAATTGTGTTTGGTCTTACAGTAAGGCGGCTCATTGTTGACAGAATGGGGACCCGTAGCTGCTGTTATTGTATCGATCCATCTCATTGCTGGACTTCATCTTTTGCGTTGGACCTTCTATCTTGCCAAGCATAATGTCTTTCTCTAATGATCTCTCTCTTCGCATGATGTGTGCAAAAGTAGGACGTCGAAGTCTTGTCATCGGAGATTCTAAAGAAAGCTTAGGTTTGATCTCCTCTAGTACCGACTGGTTTGTTCTTCGGGCAGTCCATGGTATACACAGTATTCGCCGCCAGCACCATAATTCAAAGGCATCAATTTTCTTCCTGTCTATCTTTTTCACTGTCCAGCTTTCACATCCATATGATGTTATTGAAAATACCATGGCTTGAACAAGTCGAATCTTTGTATGGAGAGAGACATCTCTGCTCTTGAGAATCTTATCTAGGTCTTTCATAGCCATTCTGCCAAGAGCAATGCGTCGTCTGATTTCTTGACTGCTTGTTGCTTCTTTATTGATAGTTGATCCAAGTAGGTTAAAGTTGTTCACAATTTCAATTTCTTCTCCTTCAACGATGAACCTGTTGATTATGCCAGTTGTCATGATCTTTGTCTTCTTTACATTAAGGTGCAGGCCCATTTTGAGACTATGTTCTTTGATTGTGAGAAGCAAATGTTTCAGATCATCTTCACTTTCAGCCAGTAATGTGGTATCATCAGCATAGCGAAGGTTGTTGATGAGTCTTCCACCAATCTTCACACCTCTGTTGTCTTCATACAACCCTGCTTCTCTGATGATTTGTTCTGCATATAAATTAAACAGGTAGGGGGAAAGTATGCAGCCTTGTCTTACACCTTTGCTTATTTTAAACCATTCTGTTTCTCCTTGTTCCGTTCGAACTGTTGCTTCTTGATCAATGTACAGATTGCGCAAGAGAACGATCAGGTGTTCTGGTATACCCATGCTTCTTAATGTGGCCCAGAGTTTCTCATGGTTTACACAGTCAAAAGCCTTGTATACCGCTTAGAACATACTATTAAAATATTATGATGACATACAGTTGGAATGCTCCCAATTATTTTTTCAAGATATTGTACACAATATACCTAAAATGCAAGGGTGCCAATAATATTGACCACAACTCTATTTATCCTTCCATTTGGTAAACCTTAGTGTACAAGAGGGTAGGATCCCAGCGGCTTGGAAAGAAAGCTATATTCAACCCTTACTTTAGGAACAAGATCTAGATCCTTCTGTTCTTGCCAATTATAGGCCTATATCAAATCTTAACTTCCTAGCAAAAATGACTGAAAAAATGGTTTTTCAGCAATTGTCGTTTCCTAGAGGCTACTAATGCTCTCCACCCAAAGCAATCTGGGTTTCGTCAAGGACATTGTATGTAGTTGGCACTACTAGCTTTGCTAAATGAGACCTACATTCACAGGGAGAATGGACAGGACGTACATCTAATACAACTGGACTTAAGTTCAGTCTTTGATCTAATTGACCATAGTATTATACTTGACAGACTCCAGGAAACTGGAACGACCAACAGAGTTCTACAATGGTTTCCTGCATATTT